>JAGFPH010000496.1:311246-326155 GCA_018207615.1 Philaenus spumarius
CATACAACATAAAACATGAACTTCACTCATACAATATAAAACATGAACTTCACTCATACAACATAAAATACAAACTTCATTCACACAACATAAAACAAGAACTTCACTCATACAATATAAAACACAATAGTCCGAGTTTTTTGTAGTTTGAGGTATAGTCAGCCCCAATTAGCTCGAATAATCGAGGTTGTACTGTATTTTCAGGCGATAATAACTGTGAAGGATTCTGTCCAAAAAAAACGCTCAATGATAAAACCTTAGGCTTTTTCACAAGTCTTTCATTTGCTTTTTTCACGAAGACAACAATCCGAGAATAGTTTATCTATAAAATGTTGACATATACAGTGTATCTGTGTATATACAAAATATTTATATTTCAATTTTAACTAATAAGCATGACGTTTGAATTGAACTTGATACTTTTTGGCATGAATACTGTGTGTGCTGAAATTGCAATCATTGGAAAATAACTATATGTGTTTATCTAGCAACACTTTGCTTCTTATATTTATTGTCCAAGTGTATAAAAAATCAGTGGCTCCAGTTTTAAATACCAGAACCCCTTGCTCCTATAAGACCATCTTTTCACAAACTTAACTAAACTATTTCAGAGTAATATAGGACCCGAGTTATGTGGTACCAAAATGATATTTACAAAAGACAAATTTATAAAATGTTGTTCTAAATGCATTAGTTGTAGTACATAAAAGCAACCTCATGTATACAGCCCACCTTTCATGATTGTCGTACCTATTGCTCCCTAGAAATTCCCATGTTAAATTTAAAATGTTACAGACCAGATAAAGGAAACAAAAATGATAGAAACCTAAAACTGTAAATGGAGATACACAAGGAATACAATTGTTTGGTTCTAATTTTATTGTAAAAAATTAAAGTTAGTATTTTTTAATTGATTTAGGTCAAATTTTAAACACAACAGAACTTTTTTTACAATTACCTGAGCCAAAATGGCTGAATATTTAGTGGTTGTTTGGAAGGCTGCCATTTTGTTAAGAGTTTATTTTAATTTATTATTATCCGGTTTCTGGAACATTTCATTAATTCAATTAGTAAATGCTAGATTAAATTACTGCCTAGTAAAATTCTGTGTTCTCTGTTTCAAGAAAATATTTAACCCTTTGCGCTCAGATGGCCAGCAACTGCTGGCCAGATATTACAGTCAGCTCTGAATATTTACCGAATTACACATCCTCATGATACTGTTGTCAGCTCTGCCGCCAACTTGACCTTACGGCGTCAACAGTTTTGAATTATTTTTCATTACAATCTGAAATGTTGTTAGTGGGTATTTATTTCTTGTTTAACAATATCATGGGCTTTTAGTAATTCTTTTATTTTGGCATACAAAAAAGTAGATATATTATATTGTTATTGGTGAGTTTTTGGTTTAGCTGTAAATATAAAGATAAAGTTATAATATATTTTAATGAAAAAATAAACCATTGGATCTAACAACATGGTTTGGTAATTTAAAATAAAACTTGTACTTGTTAACAAAAAACACTTAAAAGCAATAATAAACTAATTAATTTTTGTTCTATTAAATTACTTCAAAATTTAAAAAAAACACTAGCCTAGATCACCGCAACGTAAAACTAAACTGCTGGTAAGGTTATAACGTAACGAATATTGCTACGTTTTGATACAACACAGACCAGAAAAATAACCGGGAATTAATTAGTTTAAGATTTGGACTCTAGATTTCAGCACAATCCTGACAAAATAAAACTACTAAAAATAAATTAATGCAGATCATTTGTGTGGCCATCCAGGCGTTCGAGGGATTTACCTTGTACAGTACTGCTGGCCATCCGAGCTGAGAGGAACGTAACTTGCTAAAACAATTCAGACTTGATAAAGAAATGGCTGTGGCCAGCACTACTGGCCATCCGAGCCCAATGGACTTTTATTAAAAATCCTACCAGAGTGCAAAGTAGGGTTAATCAAACTTAAACTCTAACTAACCTCTCATTAACTTAAACTTGAGATTATTTGGAGAAAATATGTCGGTTTTTAAATGTATGATCAATGAATTTGTAATTTTGAGGTTATGTTGACCGTTTATCTTGGTGCTGTACTTTTGCTATAAGTTTACATCTATATAATAGGCCTATTGTATTTTTGAAATTGAACAATTGAATTAATCATCAATTAAATATTTAAGTGACCGATGTTGGGACATTGATTTAATGAGAGTTTAATTAGTAGATTGTCAGTTAATGAATGATCTAGAAACTTAAATTAATGAATTAACAAAAGATCTTTCATTAACTTAAATGAAGGATTAAGTAATGTAATTACTGTTCCAGAAATAGTCTGTAAGACTTTGACAGTGATGAAAGACAAGTGGTCATTTAACAGTTTTGATTTGTTTTGTTTTTTAATATGGATAAAATAAGGAATATCTGTATTTTATAATATTGTGTAGAATAAATATTTTTGGTTTACTAAGGGTCCAAATTAAGTTGTGTGTGTTTTTATGAGCAGCAGTGTAGCTGATAACGAAGATTTTCACAAACAATCCGTGGATGGAGATAGTCCCTTCTTGTACTGTGTCCTGGAGGCTGCAAATGGAAAGGTACGCCACAGAAAGTTGTAGAAGTAATTTAATTAATTGAAGATTTTTCACTTTGATACAAGACTTTTTGGAATACAAACTTGAAAATAAATCGTGTCTTTAGGGAAAGTGTGTGTAGAAAATACAATAAAATGTATTTTCATATTTTTTTAGAAGAACTTTTTTATAGTTCTAATAAACAAAGAATTACTTTTTATAATATTTGTTTTCAAAAATATATTATTTTAATTAATTGAACACAGTTTGAAACCTTGTACAATTTTACTAGCAGATTCTTTTGCAAACTAATACAAACTTAAGTATTCAAATTATATTTTCTGCAGCCTCTCGCCTGCCCTCCATCAATACGATACATAGAGTCACCATCTCATGGCAGACTACTGATAAGAGGTGATTCTGAAGGAGCTGTAATGGTATGGAACATTCCTGAGGTCACTGACGCACAACTGGATGCAGTGAAGACGCAGGACTTCTCTAAGCCACCAGGTCAGTAAGTACACGGTCCATGCTCTGTCTGACACACTATTTTGTACATTTAAGGTGCAGTGCCACTGAATCCAAACTTGACTAGTGTCCAGAATATAATCTGTCCCATTATGTTAAGTTTAATTATGAGTTTGTTTCCCCCACCAGTGCGCTCAGATGTGCTGAATTTCCTAATCTAACCAACATATTAACTGTAGGGTTTCTATGTTACTAGCATAGACAAAACTACTAATATGACGGTAGGCTGAAAAGTAATGCACACATGCTTGTAGAATACAAACAAAAAGAAATAGCTAGATCAGGCAAAAAGTGCATTAAAGCACAATTCTTAAGCTTCAAAATCATATATTTAGCTTTGAACATAGTCACCATTACGACTAACACAACGTGTAACAAGTTTTTTTCATTCCGTCACTGCAAAATGTTTCCTACTTCTCTCGAATACAGGACTTGATAGTTGCTTTCACCTCATCGTCCAAGGTGTATTGATTACACTTGAGGTCTCTCTCTCTCTTAAGGAAAAAATTAAAATCACAAGCCACAAGATCGGGGAAGTAAGGAGAGTGTGGAATCCGGTTCAAACTGCAGGTTTCGGAGAGCCTCTTCAGTTGCGCTCAAGGTGTGTGGTTGAGTGTTGTCATGTTGCAAGATTATTGGCACCAGGCTGTCTCTAACACAACAAACTCGACGTCGGAGGTGTTTTAGAGTCTCTATGTACCGAGAAGAATTTACCGTTGCACCTCATTCCAGATAATCGGTTACATAAACTCGGTAGGTATCCCAAAACACAGTTAAAAAAAGTTTGTTTGCCTATGGTTGTGTTTTGAACTTTTTCACCTGAGGAGAAAACGGATGTCGGTAATCTGCACTTTGTCTTTTCTCTTCCGGGTCGTAATATGCACCCATGACTCGTCCCCCATCACAATATTCACAAGAAAGTCACCTCCTTCGTTACGGTAGCTATGCAAAAGTTGTTGGCAGCATTCCAATCGTTGCTGTTTGTTCTTGTCAGTGAGACGGTATTTTTTACGGTATCCTAATTGTTCAATAACAAAGCCGACACGTTCCTTGGATATTCCAATAATATGGTTTGCGATACGATTTTGAGTGATTCCCTGGTCATTTTGAATAAAATCGTCGACGAGTTTGCAATGTTTATTGTCTGTGGCAGTGATCGGATGTGCGCTGCGAGTGCCTTCAACAATTATGGCTTTTCCAGGATCGCGACCACAAAATTTTACTACCCATTGATTTACAGTAGACCTACCAACACCATCGTCACCTTAAACAGCCTTTAAACGACGATGAATCTCAGTAGGAGTCACGTTTTCAGCAGTTAAAAATTCGATAACAGCATGCTGTTTAACTCACGTTGACATAGCACTAGACCACGTCTCCATACTTTTGCTTCTCAAAATACACTGGTTGAACGCAAGGCCTTCAAACTGCGTATGCGTACAGAGGGGGAATGTTACTTCCACATGCCATCACGCGCGCTTCTGAAAGTCATTTCATTTGCGTTCTACAAGCATGTGTGCATTACTTTTCAGCCTACCATCGTAGTACCTTGGATTATGTTTGGCAGAAGTATGATTGCTTTCAGAAACAAAGACAGAAACAACAAATCAACAAGGCTGTAGCTGTTGTTTTGCCTTTATTCTATTTTTGTCTATTTTTAGTTTCAGGATGTTCTCATGAAAACAAGATTTTCAATTTGCTCTCATACAATCATCAGTGTAATGAGGAGTGGACAAAACATTTATTTTTGTTTTTAATCCATTCTTAAAAATAACCGTAAATGTTTCAGGCTGCTCTAATCTGAGAAACTGTAAAAGAAAGTTTGAAAGGAATTACAGTAGGGTATTTTTTAAGACAACTTCTCCTTAGAATCATAGTTGAGGCAATATTTTTGTGCTGAACGAAATTGGCTTCACAAAGTGTAGTAACAAAATAGGTCATTAAAATAACAGCAGGATATTATTGAATATTAACCTAATATTAACCCAATTTTGATGGAATACGATGTTGCTGTAATAATCTCAGGAAGTAATTTCAAACTCCATCCATTATTTTAAATGGAGAAGTCGAGACGAATATCTAGAACTATTTAGTGGTGGAGTTTTTAAAAAGTTGTTTGCTGAGGGAGTTATATCATTTAACCCTAGAACTGGCATCGTTAAAGCTAAAATTGAAAAGCCCGTTTATAGCGTTTTGAAAGCATATTTTAAAAAATTCGCCAAAAATAGTAAATGAACCCAAATCCAAAAGTGTTCAGTAGCTTTTTTGTAGAAGAAACTTCAAAGAATTCAAATATGCCACTAAAAATTTGTTTCTTTTGAAATTGTAAAAGTTGTTAGCTCAAGAAAAAAAAATTGTTCAGTAACGAAAAGAAAAAGTTCAACTTTAGGCCTAGATAACAAGTAGTAAACATTTTTTGTATTTTTTTTAAGCGTAAAAAAGTTTCGTAAGTTAGTTCTAAATAGAACTGTATAAAAATATTTATCAATTTCAAATTTCTTATTTTGAAAAAAACAGTTTTTATGTTCCAAATACATGACTGCTAACAAACCTAGGCCTAGATTGAAACGTAATTTACTAATATATGCTTTGCCCAAAAATGAAATATTATTATAACAACATGTAGAGGATAAATCAAAGAAAAGAACAGTATAATTGTCTTTCCTTAGTTCACAAAAGTGTTTGAGTTATCTTTATTTGAGTAACAAAATGACATGAATCAAATGACATTTTGCCGTCGGTAAAGGTCTTACAAGAAGGGAGCTTTGAATTACGTGGGAACGAGACGGAGCAATCGGTCACAACAGATCGCTCTAATCATGTACTTTACACTACTGTCTAGACAAACAAAAAAACTGGTTTATTCTAGTTCAATTCCCACCGTTAGAAAGGTCAGTCTTTTCTCTACAAAATGGTATAAAACAATCTGTCAAAACATTTGGTATAGTAGGTGTAATATCTGTTGACAAATGGGCTGTTTCATTGGTTGAAAATCTGTCCAATATCAAGGGTTTACAGACATTGTATAAATAAATCCTGTAAAATAGTGACATCTGATTGGAAGGCACCATTAGAAAGATAAAATCTTGAAGAATCCAATGGTAGCTTTATAATCTCGATATAAATACTTCAGTAGGGAGGCTTCAACATTGAAGAAGTGGGAAATAACAGTACAATTGTATGCAAATTCGCCCGCAGAAATAGCTGTAGCACGATATGTATATTTTAAAACGATGATTACATATGTAAATATACGTTTTACGAAAAAATTTTAAATACAAAAATTAAAGTTTAATTCATTTCCTTTCCAAGGGTGCCAGTTTTATTATGATCGGATGATTTTAAGTGGATTAAATTATCGATTATGCAAATATATTCAAATTCTCGCTAAGGTTCGAGCGGGTTGCATTTGGGTTGCATTTGGTGGTTCGAGCGGGACTGCAGTCTGCCACTTTGTGGGTTAAGAATAAGTGTAGGTTAAATGAATTAGTAAGAAGTTCAGTAGTAACATATTGATTGAATGAGAATTCGTTCAATATAACAATAAAAACTATTATCAATTTGTTCTGCTCCGGTGACAGATGGTGATGCCAATGCAAACCACAAAATCCTAATTTCGTTCAAAATTTTTACATTCTTTCAATTTTTTAATAGGAATTTTTACGGAAATTATGATTGATTAGGACAGAGGCCCTTGGATCTAAGTTGTGTGCTGGGGTTAGCTGTAACCTGTACATAATGTAAGACATAGATTGAAATAGACTCACAATATCCCCAACATTTGTCCACAAAATCCCTATATTTTTCCTCAATTTTTACATTTAAAAAAAAAATTTTTTACAGGAATTTTAAATATTTAGTAGCTTGAAATATTCTCTGAAAAGTCCTCTACATGTTAATGAAAGTTTCGTCAAAATCGGTTCAGCCATTTCGAAGATTAGCCCGGCCAAACAAACAGACAGAAAATTTATAAATGTGTGTATAGGTTTTGTTTAGTTAAATTAAATATATTAATGAGACTTACCGTCAACAATAGTCTATTGTTCGTAGCTATTTCACTACGGCCGTTTCGGCTACTCAGCCGTTTTGTTTAGGTTTAGAAAAAAGCGTACATTTTGAAATTACAGACACTTCAATTTTATTTATATGTTTAGATGATTTCCTAAAACATATAAATAAAACACCTGCAATTATAGCCAGTAAATTATATAATGAGCTACCAGAAGAATTGAAAAAACTAAATGACAGAAATTTTAGCTTAAGATTAAAAAACTTTCTGTGTAAACAGTCATTTTACACTATGGATGAATTTCAAGGAAAATCATGGACTTTGAATGATTTTTAAAATGTATGTATTATATTATTTGTTTTAAATGTGACGTGTCAATGTATTTTATGAAATATTTACTGACAAATAAAAAATATTCTATTCTATTCTATTCTAAAAAGAACAGTCATCTCACTTTGAAACAATACGTCTAGTTAACAACTATCGTTATAATTTTTGTTTTATTATTTTAAATTACCCAATGAATAGTTCACTATTTTTGTTTAACTAATTTGTTTAATGTACTTTGTCCGAAAAATATGGATCTTTACGCTTTCACACCATCTAAAATGTTCTGCTCTAACACTGTTACTTGTGCGTCAAATTCCTTATCTTTATGTCACGTGACCTAGGTCCGGGCTGCTGGTCACCATTAATCATTTTTGAGACAAATATTGAAAGTTAAAAGACAAACACATTTTTTTTGTATTCTCTACAAGTTTTTATTGAATCTTGCCGACCAAGGTTTCGCCCTTGACGGCATTGACGAGGCAGTTTTACAGACTAAAGAATATTGGAAAGACAAATGTGTTTAAAACATATAGCCCAGTCGGTATAGGTTACAACTACCAGTAATTTGTAATACGGCTGGTTTTTTTTTATAAGTACCTTACAGTATGTAGATTAACATAAAAAAAGTTTACCAGTCTATCGATTTCCCAAAGTCGAAAAAAAAATCGATTATCATTTTTTTCCCCCGATTATCCTTAATATTTCGAGCTGGGGTGAAGAGGAGTCGATTTCGATTATCGATTTTAGGAGTACCTGACCCCCCAATTCATTTCAAACAGCTCCAGTTTAGAAACTTTTTAAAATATCAACCTGAAAGTTTTTTTACAAGTAAAATATATAGATTCGAACAAGATCAAGGAGTATAAACCTTTTTTATTATTTACTTTTCAAAGCACAAGTAACTTAAAAAAGTATAATTTTAGACCTTTTTAGATTTTTCATCAAAACGCTTGAGTTAATCGGCTGCAGATTAGCCAATTTTTTAAATATAGTTTTTAAAATAAGTATAGCAAAAACAATTGTGTTTTTAACTTATGTACCAATTTTTAAATCGATATGTTCAAAAATGTCGAAAATGTAGTCATTGAATCCAAAGGTTTTCCCACAAAAACGAGATAGGTAAAACAGAAGACTATTTTCAAGCGCCTCGTTTTTAAAAATAGCATGACAAAAATCGTTCATACTTACTAAGAATATTTATACTGGTGTACTCAACTTGTAAAACAAATTTGATGTTGATATTCCAAAAATTGACGAAACTGGAATAGATTGAAATTAGTTCGTGGGTCCGGTACTCCTAAAATCGATAATCGAAATCGACTCCTAGGTCTGGTCATTTTCAAGATAACAAGCTGAGACTCAGCATAAATATTTATAATATATATTTTAACTCCTACGTCAAGTTTCAATTTATATATTCAAATTCGGCCAATTTAGAATGAGTCAAAGCTTCATATATGAATAAGATGTCCCCTTTTAGTGATTTCCCTTGCTGCAAAATACATACCTGTATTATCGAATTTTTTCCAGACAAACCATTGCTCGGACAAAATAAATACATATGTCCTTTTTTGTTGAGTAATACCTCCCCTACACGGTGGTATTTTTATTTTTCTCTATCTTCATCCCAGCTCGAAATATTAAGGTTAATCGAAAAAAAAATGCTAATCGATTTTTTTTCGACTTTGGGAAATCGATAGACTGGTAAACTTTTTTTATGTTAATCTACATACTTTAATGTACTTATAAAAAAAAAAAAATTAGCCGTATTGTAAATTACTGGAACTTTTGGTCTAAATTTACCCCTACTGATTGGCCTAATAGAACAGTTACTCACAAGAAAGAAAAAGGAAAGAGAGTGGAAGGGGGGGGGGGCGTAGGGTACGGATCGTCATAAGGTTGACAATGGGTTTAGTAGAGGCTAGTTGGACAAAAATTCTACCTGATCGTTAAGTACAAGGCTAGCATCTGTACAAAATAATCTCTTAATTTCTAACATTTCCAAGGAATTTAATTTCCTACTTTTATCATTGACATGGAGAATCTTAAAGTTAATGTTATTGGAAAAATCTGACACTAAATGATTTTTTAGATGGTTAGAGAAACTAGAGTCATTATGACCCAACCGCCAACTTCTTTCATGTTCACTTAACCTACATTTAAAACTATGGCCTGTTTGGCCTACATAAGCTGCATTACAGATGATACAAATAGCTTATAAACACCACATTTTTTCATGTTGTCTATTTTGTCTTTACAATTTATTAACATTTTCCCTAAATTGTTTTTACAATAAAAAGCTGGTATACAGTGAGTTTTCTTTTTTAAAAGATTCCTAACAGCATAACTAACCTTACCAATGTAGTTGATTCTGCGCCATTTTGGTTCGGTTTTGTTAGAAACTATTGGGAATATAAGAGATTTAGCCTGGTTATTTAATTTAGTTTTCAACATTTTTTCAATAAGTTTAATATCATAACCATTATTCATAGCAATATGTTTGATGCAATTTAATTCTAAATCAAAGTCATTATGAGACATGGGAATGTTAAATATTGAAAGTAAAAAACAAATCCACAAAAAAATGTCTCACTAGGGAAAAAATTGCAAACATAACTAAGTAGGTTGTTTTAAATTCAGGTATGGAACCAATAATGAGCACGAGTGTGGTGAAAGCATGGACTGAAATGAAGCCATCACCTGTTGGGATTTTGGATCAGCTGGTGAGTATTTTTAAGCGTTTAAAAATCACTGAATAAAAGTCTTGTGCAAATGAGATTTTGTGTGCATTTCTATTATGTCTGCAGCTTACCTGTTTAGATTTAATGCTTTGTATTAGTTACTTAAATATATATAGGATAATATGATAATAATATTAAATATTACCTGTTACTGATCCGTCGTGCGATTTGTTAGACGTAAGTGTTACTTACGTTGCGTTTCGGGATCGCAATTCCATTGTCAAGTTGATAAATGATGTACATAAAAACACTAAACAACATTAAGACATAAAAATACACAACACTTAAGACACTTTAAAAAAAATATGTTTATGCGCCTGCCAATTGTCGGTGTATATCGTCTCGGGCTCGATGGTACACTGCCTAACATCAGTACGTAGCCAGAGAACCGGTTTTGTGATAGCCAAGAGCTGTGTCATACAAGTCATTACTCTTAAATGACAGCTGGTCGTTTAATATATTGGAAGGATTGTTGTTAAATTCCTTCACTGTACAGTAGTACTAATGGATATATTGTGTGTGTATTGTAGGATTGTGGAGATGTACCAGGAGTGAAACTCACTGCCAGTATCTACTTGCCTCACCAGAGTCGTCTGGTCGTTGGTCGTGAAGATGGATCTATTGTCATAGTACCTGCTACACAGACAGTAATGCTGCAGCTTCTGCATGGCAGTCATCAGCAATACGACGGTGGGTTCAATGAAACGTTTTATTTATTATATTAAATGGCGTACAGTTGAACTTGGTTATAGCCTCAACGAATGAACCGAACAAATGTTGACGCTACGTCTGAATGAGTTATAAAGATATACCAACAGGAAATCATATTTTTGTTACCGTTAGTGAAAGGACAAACAACTATACAGTATTACTATTATTGGCATTATTAAAAAGAAAAACACCATACTTTTCTTTTAACACTAGAACTGGCATGGTTAAAGCTAAAATTGAAAAGTCCGTTTATAGCGTTTTGCAAGCATATTTTTAAAAATTCGCCAAAAATAGTAAATGAACCCCAATACAAAAGTGTTCCATAGCTTTTTTGTAGAAGAAACTTCAAAGAATTAAATTTGTTTCTTTTGAAATTGTAAAAGTTATTAGCTTAGAAAGCAAAAAATGTTTAGTAATGGAAGGAAAAAAAAGAACTTTATGCCTACATAAAAAATAGTAAAACATTTTTGTAATTTTTTTCAAAATACACAAAAGTTTTACAATTTAGTTCTAAATAGAAATGTGTAAAAATATATTTCAATTTCACAATTGTTTAGTTCAAAATAACACTTTGAACGTTTTTACTACATAACCTGCAAATCATGAGTAATTTCAAAGGCCTAGGCTATACATTTTTTTACTTCAAACAATGGTTTTTTTATACCAAAAATTCGAGAATGAAATGTAGAATCGAATAGCATTCTACCCAGTTTCAAATAACTTTACATTTTGTAATGAAAAATCAAAATATCATTTCGGCAATTTAACCTAAAAACTTATTTCTATGCTATCTTATTTCTTCACTTACCGTTTTATTAGAACATTGTCATAAGCCTAATTTCACTCAAACACAATCTACACTTATTTATTTATAACTAAAACACAATATAACACTATTTTATAAACTGTAATAACCATAAAAGAACACAAAACCAATGTTATAACTGAAGTCAAACCTGAGTCAAACTACGTCGCGCAACGTTCTGAAATGTGATCAGTTTTATGATTTGTTGTACCAACCTATGAAATCTAAATGTATTGAATTGGACATAGATAAAAACTGTGAAATTTTCTTTTTAAAACCATATACAGTAGAGCGTCGATAATCCGAACGTCAATAATCCGAAACGTCAAAAATCCGAACGCATTCTGAGGAGCCCCTGCAAATATTTTGTTTTCGTATATTCCAACTATTGCTTCGTTAAAAATTTCACAAAAATCTTCATCGCAGTTTCACATTATTATCTATTTTTAAACACTTTTTAATACCTTCTCTCACACGCCCTCACAGCAGACTGGCTGCCAGTATTTTCCCTGAAACGCTAATAAGGTGCTTTAGCGCTAACAGTAAACATACAGAAAATTCATTCATTTCTCTTTGTGTAATCATTATAACAGTGTGTCGTACATACAGTATAGTGTACTACACAGAATTTTTTTTATTTTTCGTTTGTGTTAACTACAATGTATAAGTGAACTTTTAATTATGTACTGTACTGTAATTGAAAGTAAAATTTTTTTTGTGTAATCATGTTTTTTTTGTGTGTGTTCTTCTAAATCATAATATGTAAGTAGTCTTATATACTGTATTGCAATTACATTACCTCTTGTACTGTTTAACCACTTTAATCGATTAAAGGGTATATATTTTAGCCTAAATGGCTTTTTCTTGGTTGTTTTCAAAAATCCGAACAAATTGATAATCCGAACCCCCCTCGGTCCCAATTAGTTCGGATTTTCGACGCTCTACTGTATTGTACATTTTAGGGAAATATCGAATAAGACTGTAAGAATCGATTCTAAACAGGCTTGCATATTGGCTAAATCTATGACCAATTACAAGCTTTTACCGTCAATCCTGTATAACAGCTGTTTTCAAAGTAACATTTGATTTGAAGACATCATTTTAAAGAGAATCGTCTACTGAATTCAATGCTGTTATGATCTTCTTCATAAATTACTTCTGTGAGGAGTTGCAGACCGTTGAAAATGACACAAAGTCTTGACAGCATACGGGGATCATTGATGCGTGAATCACAGCTGATTTGAGTATTACAATTTTGAAACGGTGATTACATATATAAATATACGTTCTACGAAAAAGTTGTAAATACAAAAATTATAGTTTAATTCATTACCTTTTCAACGGTACCGGTTTTATGACGATTAAATGATTTTAAGTGGATTAAATTATCGATTATGCAAATTCCCGCTAAGGTTCGAGCGGGTTGCGTTTGCCCCCGAGAGACTGCAGTCTGCCACTTTGAGGGTTAATGTACAGTAGGGTCCCGATAATTCAAGCTGAGGTCACCTACTATTATAAATTATGTAACATTGGTTTGTTAAGTTTTAATGATTAAATACATGTAGTGTGTATTAACAAACTGTATTAAAACATTAACTTACTGTATTAAAAAACACTCAACAATTTTAAAGTGTCAACATTACTGTGGGGGGGGGGGACAACTGTCTGATCACAGCTATGTAAATGAAATGTCTCGCCAGGCTATAATATTGAGTCTCACCACACTTTTCTATTGTCTGAACACTTTCCCAGCAAGGTCATATTGTTTAGGTACAAATAGCACACAACCGCATACAGTGTGAATTGTTCTTTAGGAGGTGTGGGAGAGTTAGCAGTGTTGCTTGTAGTGGAACCCTGCCCCCCTCTACCGACTTGGATGGGACCCGACGAAGGTTTTACGTGTGAAAAAAATACGTAGATTGTTTATTTTGCAGTTTGATTCTGAGGAGGGAGAAAATAGGCGGCCCGAAATCAAAGGAAAGGGGAAATTCTAACATTTTTCTAGTTCTGAGAACACTGAATTCAAAGTTTGACATTGATATTTTGTAGAATTATGACGTTAAACTGAGTGGTCAAAATATTTATTGGCGTTAAAACAGGGGTTTATAATATTGTAAAAGATAACGATTTGACCGGACCTAAAAAAATGACCCCATGTCCGAGTTGACGCATTAGCCGAGGACGTTAAAACCAAGTTCAACTGTACTAATAATTTTTGGAGAGGTGTTTCGGACCATTACTGGGACTACAAATCCAGATTTGCAACTCTCGAAAACCTGGGTTCACTGAATGGTGGTCTAAAAGAGCAATTTATTAGGATCTTTTTTCATTATCTTCTAAACTATGCGTTTGTTGGCAAACATTGTACATATCTTTTTTAAAGAATATTAAATTTGCTACAAAACGAGATCAAAATCATTTTTGTAAGTTATATATACCGAGATACGGCTTTTCAAAGATTGACCTTTTTTTTAAAAAAAGTGAAAATATGAAATTTTCTTTATGTTTTGAGATGGATACTAGCAAAATGACACATCCTACAGAAAAGTCAAAAGCATGGAAGTTATATGGAGTTCAATAAGATTTAATTTGAGCTAAAGCTTGTCATTATAGCTCATGTAGTTTTGTCAGAAATGAAAAAAACAAAAAGATGGAAAAATGATTTTTTTAGTTGAAAGTTGAGTAGCATCGTTTACTCCACCATTATCTTAAAGCTTATTGAATTCCCTATAACTTCCATGCTCTTGACATTTCTGTAGGATGTGTCATTTTGCCGGTATCCATATCAAAACATAAAGAAACTTGAAATTTCCACTGGAAAAAATGTAAATATTTGAAAAGCTGTATCTCGGTAACTATATAACTTTCAAAAATGATCTATTTAAATTACAAAATGTAATATACTTTTAATAGCTATTGAAGATTTTTCAAAGAAACTCAAGAAAGAAGAAATAGTTTATGAGATATTTTAAAAAACCGAAAAAATCGCTGTTTTCTACCACCATTCGGCTAGCACAGGTTTCCGAGGGTTGCAAATCTGGATTTGTGAATATTTCCAGTAAGGAAAGGCCTCTCCAACAAATATTAATACTCCATTTAATGTAAGTTCACGTATTTTTTTGTGTAACATTTGACTGGGTTAACACTGACGGTTAGCTTTTGTGATTATTGTTGATAGATCTGCCAACATTATCAGTTAGATTTAATGAT
>JAGFPH010000496.1:326165-340522 GCA_018207615.1 Philaenus spumarius
ATAAATCTGGCAACACTGTCAGTTAGCTTTTGTGATTGTTGTTGATACATCTGGCAACACTGTCTTTTAGCTTTTGTAATTAATGTTGATAAATCTTTCAACACTGTCTTTTAGCTTTTGTAATTAATGTTGATAAATCTGGCAACACTGTCAGCTTTTGTGAAATTGTATTTTAAGTTTATTATCGTTCAAAATAGTTGGAAATAAAACTAAATCAGGTGTCTGGGGTTCTAGCATTGCCCAAAGTGTTTTCATTCAAAATATCAGGCGATTATTAACCGCTCAGATTTTTTGCCTTAAAAAAATCCATATATTTTGCGTGTTAAGTATGTCGGTTAGCTTCTGGGACGCCCTGTATATTAATGCCAACTATTTACCTTTACAGACTGGCCTCCTCATCAAGTACTCCTTGGTCATGCTGGGCGAGTAAACTGCCTCTTGTATCCCAATCACGCACACTCAAGATACGAAAAAGCTCACCTAGTCTCCGGAGGAGTTGACTTTGCCGTGTGCTTGTGGGATCTTTATGCTGGCACATTGCTGCACAGATTCTGTGTTCATGCAGGGGAAATCACTCAGCTGCTAGTACCACCAAACAGTTGCAGTGTGAGTTTCTAGAAATATATGTAAGGATCAGGATGCCTAAATGTTTAAATGGTTATTGGATAATGTACCTTAACTATGCATCGGTCACATGAAACCTTTGCTTATTTTGAAAGTTAGCACATCAGAACTAAGCATCAGGTAATCAGGAATTATTTGTTTTATTTGAAGAAATATTCTACTTACAGACTTTTCTGACTAAGGCCTTGTCCACACTTAAACGTTTGTCTTTGGCCAGTTTGTTGGCAGACATAGCTGAGGTAGCTGCTATTGCTGCTTGTACCGTTATTATTACTAGTGGTGAAAACAGGAGAAAAAGAAAATGTTGGTGGAGGTGTGAGATTTTTGCGGAGGGACCTCGGTGTGGGAGTGATTTACTATTAACCCTGAAATTAGAAGACGGGTTAGGTTTCCGGAATTTTACCCGTCTAACCCTGAGTGGCTTTGAGGAATTTATTCAGGTATTAGGTAAAAAGATTCAGAAGCAAGAAAATAGATTCAGAGAAACTATCCCATTATTTCTCTGATTGACGGTGACACTTCATTTTCTGGTGAGTGGAGAATCGTTTACGAGTCTCATGTACACTTTTAGGATATTTCTTTGCCTGACAAATCTTTTTATGTTCACGTCGGAAAGATGTTTTTAGATTGTGAATTTTTTTTCTAATTCGCTCACCGTCACCAATGACTACATATCAATAAGACAAAAAGTTCCAATGTTAAAAATTCAGCCCAGGGAAGCAGGTATAAAAGTGTGTTTTTGCGCACCGCCGTTAGGAGCGCTGAACGCGCTTTTTACCGACGAGTGTGGGATTTCAATGAAGTGCAGAAGAAGAGACTGGGGGAGGGGAGAAAGAGAGAGAGCTAGAGCATTCGTTTTCCCCGAAAACTGAGCTGTGCAGTGTGAGAGTAAAAACCACGCTTCATTATTACACTACTATTTAATACACTTAGCAGAGCTGTAAAATTATGAAACTTTTACGATTCGTAGGTAAGAACCATACGATTGGTATGCTGTAAACAAAGTTTAATTAAATGACCTGTTTCTTATTTCTTTGATCAATATTACAACAATGATGTTTAATTCACTTTGATAATGACATACAATTTTCACTCTGCTAGAAAGATTTTTTAATTTTAGGTGATAGGCAAAGTGTCTGTTAGAAAGTTTTAAATAAAGGTTCAAATTAATGTGCAGTTTTAATTCAATAAAGAACATGTTCCTCAAGGATTCGAAATTAAAAATATAACAATATCTCTTCTTCTTATACTTAAAGTAATAACTACTGGAAGTATCCACCCCTGCTCGCTTCGCTCACCAACCCCCACGGTGAAGCAAATGCAAACAGATTACCACTTATAAAACAAAGGTGTCAATCATGGGAAGTATAACAATTTATTTTTATTGTGAAGGAGCTGTTGCCCTCAGTTCACCCATTAGACGTAACTTTTTAAATTTCGTATGTTATTATTTATTGTATTTCCTATAAAACACTTAAAATTAATAATTGCCAAATTTTCAGTTAACTAGCAGGAAAGTATAACAATCAACATTCCAGCCTACGTTACACAGGGATAGTGTACGTTTTTATTAGTAAAACTATTTTTTCAATCGGTTCAGTAGTTCTAGAGATTACCCCGACCCCCTACATATAAACAAATTTTACCTCTTTTTAGGCTCTTTATAATATTAGTATAGATTATGTTTTGCACTGTTATACATAAGTAGAAATACAGTTTTAATACAACTAACAACGTGTTTCTCAAGGATTGGAAAATAAAAATACCACAATACTGGAAATATTATACTTAAAGTTGTAAAATATACAGTCGAACCTCGTTAGTGCGAACCTCGATAAAACGATTTCCTCGATAAGACGAATTTTTTTTTATCCCTTTGAAACTTTCGTAAAGGTCAATGCTTAGAAGCACTCTATACAACGTAGTAATTGGTTAAAAACCTCCATAAGACGATTTTTTTTGTGACATGGGCTAGGACTGATTAACCTCTACAAAACGAATATTCTTAGCACAAAACCTCTACAAGACGAACGCGACCTCTATAAGACGAATTTCTCATGATCTCAACCTCCATAGTACGTAGTTTTCAAAACAAACAGAAGCTTGTCTCGACAGGAAATCCCCATCCACCCCTCTTCCTTCCTCATTCATTGTTTGGCGTGTGACCCTTCTGGCTGTGTTATTCCCTTGTTTTAGAGTTGTGCATATGTTTAGTGTAATGATAATGGCAGGGAAAAGGTCAAAAACGGCGCTAACAGTGGAGTTTTATCTCAGAGCGAGGAGAAACCTCTGTAAGACGAATAACGGCAGTAATTAACCTCGATAAAACAAACCTCTTTATTAAGAATACCTCGATAATACGAATTTTTCTCCTATCCCTTGAAATTCGTCTTATAGAGGTTCGACTGTATTTTGTGCTGTTATACATAAGATGAAATAGAAGTTGAAATACAACAAACAACATGTTCCTCAATGATTGGACAATAAAAATCAACAATACTGGAAATGTTAAATTTAAAGTTGTAAACTATTGTATTTTGCACAGTCGCATTTTATTTTGTATTTATATAATTGCCACAAAAAAGGCAGAAAAAAGACACACGATGTGGAAGGTATGTCGAATCTTCCAATATATTTCGTAATAATTATTAACTGAAATTGTAAACTAAGCAGTTTATTGGTTTACGTATAGTTTATTCATTCTTTTTATAAATTATTTTTTGATAAAGAATTAACGCATTCTTCGGAACGCAGTATAGAATACGTGGTTCTGGTAAAAAGAAATATTAGTTACTTTATCTACTTAATTACAATGAATTCTTAAACCTAAGTACATTTGTAAGAAAACAATAAAAAAATTTAACAAAATAAAAAAACATTTTATTAGACTGGTTACAAATAAATTTAACTATTTTAAATTTATGTTATTGTAATGTTTTCCCAACTCAACTGGGATAAACATGGTAAATAACAGATAAATTAAAAAAAATAATACTCCGAACTGCTTATAATATTATGAAATAATTTTTCAAGATTTTCTTTGTAATTTCAACTTTGTGTAGCTGAATTTGTAAAATTTCGGACTTCATTTAACTTGAACATTTTTATATTAAATTTTTGAAAAAAATGATTTGTACCTTCACATATACGATCTAAATTAGGTATATGCAGAGAACTGCAGAGAACAGGAAAGAATTCACTAATTGACAAAGTTTAATATGTTAAATGAAAGTTTTGGAGTGGAAAATGTGGGTCTTTGGGGAGACAGGCGAAATACGCCAATTTTCAATTAGTGCTTGAGCCCGAACGGTTCGTCGGAGAAAATTACTTATGGAATGAAATTTGTAGTACATTTGATGTACATTCTTTTTTAATAGGAAGGTTATTTACGAAAAGTTGATAGTTTTCGAGTTAAAAGCAAAAAACCGCCAAAACTCATGATTTTTTACATGTTTTTAAATTTTTTTGAATGGTGCGTCACGAAATTTTGTAGGCAAACTTCAGATTCGGATTCAGCACCCCAAAAAAACATATAAAATGGAAGAAACCAAAACTTTCTTGCGAAAAACACAATTTGACTGGACTATACACTACCAAAGCTTGTCAGAGACACAACAATCTGCGCTCTAGGTCACATGACAGTCGGACCTCTCTGTCTCTCTTCTCTTTCCATCCTTGTCGCACACTCAGCTGACAAAACATGCACTGAGAGCTCCTAGCGACGAAGTGCATGAACTAACTTGTATACCTACTTTCCTGGGCTGAATTCTACCCATTTAAACTGTTTGTCTTATTGATATGTAGTCATTGCCATCACTTCGTATTTCCGAGCCAGATCTCCAATCGTAAGTTTTTTTCTTTTTCGGTTTTTATAATCAGGGGATGTAACATCCTATAAACACATTGACCTTTGGTAATTCTCAGTAAATAATAAAACTTTTTTGTAGGGCCACATTTTGTAACTAAAAACGTAAAATGTACATTCAAGCATTCCTAGACAGAATGACTTCAACACGTCCACACTACGACTTATTGCGCAACATTCTCTATCGATTGTCTCAGGTCTCCCATTTCTGTCGGGAGACGAAAATTCTTTGATTTTGGTCTCCAAACAGTCTCTAGACATCGTATTTGTCTCCCGATTGTCTCAGCAACCGTCTAGAGGCAATCGAGAGACATTGTCTTTAGACCAAAATCGCTAGACATTTTCTCCCAAGTGTGGGCAAGGCCTAATATATTGAAATTTATTGAAAATTGTATATTAATTCTAAGATACAAAAAATATAACATGTTTTATGAGAGATTTTGTGTGCATTTAGTTGTAGTTGCATTGGAAAGGAATTAATATCAATGTTGTATGTTAAACAGCTAACAGTTTAAGAAAGTAATAACGTAGTGAGGGAATTTGACAAATGGCTGCCATTGTTATCTCAGCTGTTAATTTTTACATATAAGCTAAAAGTCCAACTGAATTAAATATATATGTCCATTTAAAATACTAGCTTATCTGATGCAAGATGTTCAGTGTTTACAATAATGAGCTGTTTATTCTAACACCTCTAAACTCATATGTGGGCTATTTCTCAGTTGCATTTCCATCAAGAGATAATTTCATGCTTTAAAATAATTTTTTGTTTTGGTTTTAGCATAGGAGGAGGCCTAACTCATACTGGTCTTTATTAATATTTATAACAAAAATAAAACTCCAGGTTAGGGGAAGGTTGATGAACCAAAAATAACTCGGTTCTCAGCGGGTTAAAGTGTCAATTAATTGTGTCAATCATTTAAAAGTTTTCAATCAATACATGAGATTTTGTATCATAATTAAGGCCTAAATTATTATAAATTGTAATGAATGATAATTCAATTGCTATAACTTTTTCTATAACTTTGTTAATGTGTAACCTTTGTAAATAAAATTTAAAAAATAATAGTAGAGTCCCGCTATTCCAAAAATCTGCCTATTCCGAACAGAGTTCAGAAAAATACCGATTTTTTTTAACATAAAAACAGAAGAAATTAAAAAGACGTTCGTGAAAAAACGTACATTTATTGTTATACAAATAAGTTAAATAATACATAGAGCATAAGCTTGATGAAAACGCCTGAAACCAAATTGGAATGAAAGCTGGTTTTGTTTCCTTGACGTTTTCCATCCGATTTGCGGGAAGGAAGTTACCGCAACAAGCATCTGGTGAAAATGATACCGGGTCCGTCAGAAAGAAGGATTAGATACAACAGCTAGGCACTAGTAGTGTTGTTGCCACCTGCCAGTTGCTTTCATCCGTTTTTCTCCTCCGTTTTCATTATCTCGAACGAATTTTATTTTTTTTCGATCTTTTTTCAAGACGATTCGGTGTACTAACAGACAGACGGCGGGATGACAAAATGGGCAGTTCGAACAACCTATCACTTCCCTTCAGTTTTTAGAAGAAAACAGAATCGTAACGCAACGGATGATGTAAACCTAAACTAAAGCGAGTTCAAGAGCATTTGCCGCGTCTACGTGTGATACGAGTTCAGTTTGAGCCTTCACCTCTTCCTCGCTTTCCTCCGAGCCGATCAACACTGTATAGAACTGTCTCTAGCAGATGTCCCTGCACTTAATTTACGCTTTAACTAGTCAATACGTTGATATTATTCATGAAATACGCCTATTCCGAATTCCCGCTAAACCGAACAGTGTTCGGTCCCAATTAGTTCGGAATAACGGGACTCTACTGTAGCACTAAAACTGAAAGTTGTTAGCAAATTTTACAGTTTGACTTTTTGTTGTTTTTTTAGGTTCGGGTAGGAAAGTGTATTTGTTCTGTAGCTAGTGATCACTCGGTCACTTTGCTCAGTCTGACAGAACGCAAATGTGTTGTTCTTGCATCTAGACATTTGTTTCCTGTTGTTACCATCAAATGGCGCCCGCTGGATGATTTTATGATAGTCGGATGTTCAGACAGCACTGTTTATGTTTGGCAGATGGAAACAGGTAAACACTGCAACAAATGTTGAAACAAAATAATAACGGCTTGATCTTAATTAATTTATTTGATTAGAATGTGTAAAGGTGATGGACAGAAAGTTAATGAATTTGTTAGATGGTAGGTACCAATTTCACAATAAAATAATAATTCAGAGAAAGTTACCAAGTCCAAAGACATATAAATTTACTAATCAAATGTATCACATTCAATTGAAAGTATTTACCAAATCGTAAATAATTTATTAGTTATTTGCAAATAGCAATCGTTGTGATAGATGTTCAACGAGACCTGTTTTGAATGTAAACAATTAGAAACACTGGAGCCCCAAACACAAGTTTGGAAAATAACACTACACAAATAAACTAAAAAACATTTATTTATAGAGTTTGTTAACATCATTGGAAATTCTAAATCAAAACTAATGCTAACAAGAATGTATCTATAAAACTAAACAGACATATTCCTTTTACTCAGGTAGATCAACCAATCATTAGTGACCACACCAAGTACTTATTTCAAAATTCCTAATTCATGTTTATTCTCTTTGTTGAATCCTAGGTAAACATTTCCATTAATTAGCCGTAGTAATTTTATATTCAGTTTCTCCTATAATATATATTTATTTAAATATAACACTTATTAGATTCTCTGTTTGGAGTTATTGTTTGTTAATGATGGATGTTGAATTTTATTATAATTACTTGTTCGGACATTTGCCATCATTTGTGTGTTAAATAATCAAACACGACGTTTCGAGAATACAAATCAATTCCCGTTCTCAAGTGACTAAAACTAAACCTTATTAGACCTAAGTGTACATAAACCTGACTAAGTGTACATAAACCTTATTAGACCTAAAACTTATTAGATGTTCAATGAGTACTGTGGTGAACATAAACAATTAGAAACACTGAAGCCCCAACCACAAGTTTGGTAAATAAAACTACATAAATAAACTGAAAAACATTTATTGATAGAGTTATTCTAGTTCCCTAATGTACATTTCGGTAACCAAGTTACAATCATCGGAGGGTTCTAACAACATTATCTAGGCCAGGTAAGGAGAAAAATTTGTACTAGATTTAAAGAACATGTAGCTCATATAATATACGATAGGCCTGAGAAATCTAGTGCAGTCGAGCACATCCATCAAACGAACCATGAATTGAGAATAACAAATGTTAAACTGGTTAAGAGCGTGTCCTCCAATAAATTGTTAAACAGCTACGAAAGTATGTTTATTGCTAAAACTGATAGTGAATTACTTCTCAACACAGATAAAGGTCCTATTGATAATTCATGTTTGTTGTCTTTGTTGAAACCTAGGTAAAACCTTGCCATTAATCAGCCATAGTATGTTGTACTTTGTTGTTTCTATTGTATTTATATATTCTTATGTAAATCTTATTGCTAATTTATTGATTATTTTATTCTATATAATTTTCAAATTTTATCCGTATTATTCGTTATTTTAATAAGTTGTAAGAAGTATTGTAAACTGTTTTCCTACGATCTAGATTTTTTAAAGATAAAAAAAAATGGACAGGGAAATAAAATATTGAATGAATTATTGGGAGAAAATTGGGAGAAGAAGCGATGAATTCATGGATAGAGCGGATTTTAAGTTCTGAGGCATATGATGTGTATAATAAACTTGAATATAATCTTCGGGAAGCAGCTTATGTTAACGAAAAATATACGCAAGAATTTATTAGTTTAATATTCAGAGCAAGGATCGCCACGGTGCCTTTAAACGCTAGACCAGGCAGGAATGAAATTGAAAGGATGTGCTCTTTATGCAATTCCCGGGAGGAGGAAACCATGATAAATTTTATAGGAGAATGTTTAATATTAGGTGGCATTCGAGAAAAATATTTTAAATGTAAAGTCCTTGATGGGAACAGATTGATAAGGATATTGAATGGGAAAAACTGGTTCAGTTTAGTAAATTTCTTGAGAAGTGCGCTCAAGTATTGTAAGGCATTTATTTATGAGTTTAATTATTAGAACTTCCTCTTTGTTCATGGTATAAATCCAACCTGGCGGACGACCTACGGGTCATGCTGTAAGTGTGTAACTTTATTTTGGCACGAGTTATTATTTTGGTTAGTTATGTTGTATTTCTTTTGATTCAATGTTTTGTCTTGTATGTAGTGCAATAAACACACTTTATTATTATTATTAAACTGTTTTCCGGTAGTTTAAGATTTTTTATGTAATCTGTGTAACATGTTTAATTTTGCAACCTTGGGCCATTCCCAAGGACAGGGACAAGTACCGTTAGCCGCTTCTACCTGGCTTTTTGAAACAAGTCCTTGGTGTGGTAACTTATGGTTGAATGATCTACCTGAGGAAGGGAAAGGGGGGAGAATAGGTCTGTTTAGTTTTATAGAATCATTCTTGTTAGCATTAGTTTAGATTTAGAACCTTCCGATGATTGTAACTTGGTTACCGAAATGTACATCATTGAACTAGAATAACTCTATCAATAAATGTTTTTCAGTTTATTTGTGTAGTTTTATTCACCGAACTTGTGGTTGGGGCTGTAACGTGCTGCCGCCTTGCAAACTTATTAATAATAATAAAAAATAAAATGAATTTTGACAAGTTTTTTCTAAGTTGATTTTACATTAAAAAAATATCCCTTTCTATGTAACAATTATTTGTGCTCTTATACCTTCAATTTATGTATTTTACTTTATTTATTAATCTTCTTTAATTCAAT
This sequence comes from Philaenus spumarius, assembly GCA_018207615.1. Classification (NCBI taxonomy): domain Eukaryota; kingdom Metazoa; phylum Arthropoda; class Insecta; order Hemiptera; family Aphrophoridae; genus Philaenus; species Philaenus spumarius. The sequence goes on from JAGFPH010000496.1 coordinate 335,490, forward strand.
AAATTATTATCCCCCTAATCACAACAAAAACAATCAAACATAACCCCAAATTGAAAGTACGTTATAGCCCTGCCAGATCTGTGTTTGTCACAGCTGATGGGTAAATCTTTGTTACATATGGTGTGTTTTAATATCTGTGTGTTCAGTTGGCAACTACTGGGCGACTCATCTTAGAAGCATAAACTCTGTGTTCCACACTCAGAGAATATGCCGCCAAAATTACGTCACTGCGGCTGCCAGAACTTGATACACACTGCCGTCTTATTTCTAACTTAATTCTACACTGAATTTAATTTTCTTTTTAGGTTCATCTTTACCATGAAGTACTTTGCCAGGAAGGAAAAGGAATCGAATTAACGAAACATAATAGTTGGCATTAGTTTTTTTTAATGCCCCATTCTACTTCTTAAACAAAACAAAGAAAACAAATCAAATAGTTGGCAAACCATAACTTAATCTTTTTGAAAACAATTACTCCGACATTCACTCCAAGTATCTTTTAAATTTAAACATACAACAATTAATACCTTATAAATGCAGACTTATTTCTATTGAAACTTTTTACTTACGTACGTTTTTTGTATTATTTGAATTTATAGTGCACTCTATTAACAAAGACAAATGAATTTATTTTAATTTATATCTGAAATTTTTTAAAAGAAACTTATTTATAATTTTGAATACTCACCCTCAACACTGCCACTGTTCTGAATTTTCAACGTAACATTGTTTATTTCACTTTAGAGCACAGTTCATTTTAACAAGAAGCCTCTATTACTAGCCGGCCATTTTGGTTCTTATACAACGCGTTCTTTCACAAACTTTCAACCTTGCTAACTCCTACAAATATTGTCCGATTTTCACCATGTGATCACATAGTCTGTACTAAAACTTCGCCATAATTTAAGGCATATTTCTTTAAGAAATACCGCAAACTTGACACGTCTATACTGTTTGATGATTCCTGTCCAAGTGAAGCGACGCTATGCTGTCCCTTTTAATCATTCGCGCACTGACGTCATCTCGCATGATCATTCTCGACCAATCAGAAAACACTTTTGTGTTACTTGCGACCTGTTTGAGGCTAAGAACTTATATTATATTGTTCGACACCTTCACTTTGAGGCTATTGTCTTGTGACGTCATCTATTTCTATTTCAAACCTATCCTAATATTGTCTCTATCTTTTATCTTTGTAATTTTCTTTTGTAACAAAAATTAAGTGGTTTATATTAATTGAAAACAAAGCTGCCTGCATTCTCCCTTTGGATTTCTATGTTTATTACTTTAAAATGTTATTTTAAATTTGCTTAAATCATCCAAACTTTGCAATACCCCTCCTTTTACGTTACACCCTTATTTATTATTCTAATTCCCTTAAACTCACATATATTACAAAGCTTCAGTGTTTCTAATTGTTAACACTTTTTGTTTATTTTATATAATTTTCTAATTTTATCAGTTGAATATAATTATGCACTTTACATTTTTTTATATTCCGTTCTTTGGTTGTTAGTTATTATTTCAGTTAGTTTTAAGATGTTATTGTAAACAGTATTCTGTAGTTTAAGTAGTTTTATGAAATCTTTGTAAAATGTTTCATTTCGTTACCTCGGGCTAATCCTAAGGAGAGGGAAAGTACCGTCACCCACTTCTACCTGGCTTTTTTAATTCCACCTGATCATTTAGAACAAAGTATTATTTTTTTCGGGATATTCTGTGACTTGTCCAAGGCATTCGACTGCGTTGATCATTCTTTATTGCTGTCTAAATTGAAGGATTATGGAATGGGAGGAAGTACTTCTTTGGTAGAGTCATACTTTTTGAACAGGAAACAGAGAACTATAATACTATCTAACAGTAAGAAACATATGTCTGAATGGAAAGATATTACCATTGGAGTACCTCAAGGGTCAATTTTGGGTCCTCTTTTCTTTTTGATTTACATTAACGATCTTCCCAAAGCAATAAATAAAGAATTGATTTTGTTTGCTGATGATACGACCGCTATAGTAAAAAATGATTCCAGTACAGAGTTACTTACATCTCTTTCTGAGGTGACAAAGCTTATAGAAGATTTGTTTAAGGAAAACGGCCTGAACTGAATCTTGACAAAACTCAAGTCATCAAATTTTCGGTCAGAAACACAGTGGTAGAAAGTAATTTCCCAAATTTGGTATACTCACACAAATTTCTTGGGGTTCAGTTTGATGCAAATTTCAGCTGGAAGGGACATTTGGACAACATCAAAAAAAAAAGATTAGATCAATATCTTTTGTATTTTTGCACTTGAGAGATTGTGTTCCTTTGGAAACTATTAAAGTAGTATATTATGCGTATGTAGAGTCAATTCTGAGATATAGCATTGTTTTGTGGGGACAGGCGACTAACATTGGTGCGGTTTTCAGATTGCAAAAAAGGGTTTTACGTATCATGACCAATTCCCACCCACAAAGCTCTTGTAAAACACATTTTAAAAACTTTAAAATCTTAACACTGATAGGAATATATATTTATGAAACTTTGAGTTATGTACACTCTATAAATTACCGGACTTATACAGATTCCAACACAATTATAGTACACGGAATGGATATGGTTTTAGATTACTTAACCATCGTTTAACTCTGTATGAAAAAAGCCCTTTATATGCAGGATTGAAATTGTACAATGCATTACCTAGTTCTTATAAGTCCATGGGCGTAAAATTATTTAAGGAAAACTAAAGAGTGAGCTTATTAACAGAGCTTTCTATTCATTAAAGGAATATTTTGACAGTCCCTTATTTGTGTGACCAGTTTGTTTGGAACTGATTTTCCTCTTCTTGATGGAAATTGTTCATTTTTACTCTGTCTAACTTGTATTGTATTCTACTATTTTTGACTGTACTTGTTTCATGTATTTGGTTCTATGTTTGTATAAGTGACGATGCACCTGTTTTGTATGTACATAAACATAAAAAAAATGTATTGTGCAAATAAAGAATGTCTATGTCTATGTCTAGTAAAAGTCTTTACAAAATAATCTTTTAATTTCTAACACTTCTAAAGAATTTGCTTCCTACTTTCACATTTTAATGTTAGAAATTAAGAGATTATTTTGTAAAGACTCCAACCTTGTACTAAATGATCATGTAAAATTCATATCAAACTCGCTCTTGCTTAAACCATTGTCTTCCCAGTGACCTAGATGACCATAGGCACTCCTCACCCTTTGCTTTTAGTTTTGTTTGTTAGCCAACTAATTGTTCTCTTTTGTAATATATATGTATTGTATATTTTCCTTAGGCAATGCCGTCCGTGGCCGGCATGTCTCAATAAATTTAGCAGAATTTACTAAACATTGTGTGAATGTTTTTTCACTCGCAATTTAGTTTAATAATTTGTTTTACACTGTTAAACAGGGCACTTGGACCGTGTTCTGCATGGAATCAATGCTGAGGAGGTTCTATATGCATGTGACGAGACTGCTTCGTCGACCAACGCAGGGGAGTCTGGTCTAGCTAATCCAGCTGTGCATTTCTTGAGAGGATTGCGTCATCGCAACATGTCTGCCATTAGGCATGCTACCCAGGTAAGGGATCATGTTGATTTATAACTGTAGTATACTAGTATTGAAGCCGTTGTAAATCATTGTCAAAGAAAGTTGGTACAAAACTATTTTATGTTATGTTAATATTGATATAGTAGGACAGATTGATAATTTATTTATATTGATAATTGATTAGGACAGAGGCATTTGGGTCTAAGTTGGGTGGTGGGGGTATCTAAGCTGTGACCTGTATATAATGTAGACTTAGATCTAAATAGACAAGCAACATTTGTTTACAAAATCCCTAATTTTGTACATCATTTTAAAAATTGTTCAATTTTTTAACATGAATTTTAAATATTTTTAAAATAAAAAGTAGCCTAAAATATTCTCTGAAAAGTCCTCTACATATTAATGTAACTTTCGTCAAAATCGGTTCAACCATTCCGGAGATTATCCCGGACAAACAAACAGACAGACAGACAAAAAATGTATAAATGTGTGTTAAGGTTTTCGTAATGTGTGAATGACATGAACTTAGAAAAGCGATTACATTTTTAAATCACAGTCAGACATTTCAATTTAATTTATATGTTTAGATTGTGTGGTAACAGGAGAACTTATACATTAGTTTTTCGTCCCAATCCACTAACTGGACAGGAACAGTCATGGACGATACTCAGAATTCTTTTGATCCACAGTGAATGCCTTTTTAATAGACCTATACAAGACCAAAACCCTGGCTGAAAAAGTAAATAAATTATTTCACTAATGGGCGTAATCAAATCTCATGTAATTGTTTCCATCTTGAAGACTACCGATTACAAACTGTGAACTCGTCTCCATTTTCGATTTTATTAAGTAAAAGTAACAAAGGTCTCTTTCAATATGTAGGCAACATCTTCAACTTCCCAAAGTAAATATTATCAAATTAGATTAAGATCATTAGTCAGTTTGTTGAAAGAGAGCATTTCATTTAATTCAATTTACATTTTCTTTTGAGAGAGCTTAACATTAAAAGTATTTAACGAAAAGGACATAGACTAAAAACGTGTGATATAAAACCCAAACAAACCCAAAGTGCGTGTGTAAATCTCATCTATGACAAAACAATTCGGAATTGACAATCTTAAATGTAACCAGACAATTTAAATCAATCCATATCCAGATTGAGTTGGTGTGTGTTAAAAATGTAGTGAATCATCTATCATTGAACATAGAATCAAAAGATCACAAGAAACTTTGAACTCATTATCTATAAACTAAGCTACGGCGAAGAAAATCAATGTATCTTGTTCCGCTTTAGTATGACCATGAGGGAATAAGAATCCGTTTTCCTCACTCTGATCGAGGACTGCAATCAGAAGAAGCACTTTACTCATGTCCTAAGTTTTGTGGTAAATATTCACAAGTCGTGAATTATTTATCCTAGTCGTGTTTCAATACATCTAAAACGATTAACTTTGTGTTAAAAAAAGAAGATTCTGGAAGATTCATCCATG
>JAGFPH010000496.1:340532-353171 GCA_018207615.1 Philaenus spumarius
TTGCACTATCCTGGAGGCAATGGTTTCAACAACGCCACATCATCAATATCGCATCTCATCATCAAATAACGTAATGAGTGATAGAATCAAGTGGGTTTGTAAATAGAACAGTGTTTTTACTTTCTCCCCCTATACTATAGTATATGGAGAAAGTATTGTATTCGTCAAAATTTTCGAGTTTGAGTTTTTGGTGGAAATATCCGTTTTGGGTCCCCCTGAACCTAAAAAAGTGGTTTTCGGAGTGATATCTGTGTGTGTAAATGTTATCAGACCTAGAGCCTAAACCAGTCGTCCGATTTTGATGAAATTTGGTATGAAGGTACTAATCTACGGCATCTCCAGGCGTTTTTTTCATTTTTGTGAATTTTTGATTTTTAAGGGTAATTTTCCCATAAAAACCCTTAAGATAACGGAAAAATCAACTTTTCTCAAAAACGTCTCTAACGATTTTGATTAACATTTTATAGTTTATTAGGGACCTAAAGTACTATAAACTATGAAATTTTAATCAAAATCATTCGAGCCGTTTTTGAGAAAAGTTGGTTTTCCGTTATTTTATGGATTTTTATGGGAAAATTACTCTTAAAAATTTTAAAAATTGGTATTTTTAATTATTATTCTACTGATGAAAAGGTAGAGTATGTTATAGTACTTTTCGTTAAAAATAAAATAACATCACCCGCATCCCTGTAAAAAGTTCCTATAATGAGGGAGAAAGTATGTGACAGTTTCCTGATACCGTTTATTTTTTAATGAAAATTCATGTTATGTAAAGTGCACAATAATCTCATTCAGTTTAACATGCTCTCTCTCTTAATTTCTTGTAATATTTATTACGTTTTATGTATACATGTTCTTATTTCATATGTTTAATAACCAAGAAAGTGATTTCAATAAATGTTGAAGGTTAATCTCAATCAGATTGCGTCGTTTGCCTTAGACCAATCCTCTTACATGCTTGCTTAGGTCGACGAATCCACAACCCCAAGAGATTAAGGTAGATACAAGTAGAAGCAGATTCAAATAATTTTAATTTGCAACGCAGAACGTTACAAAGAACTCCTTCTGTTTTGCTGCTTCCCATTCACAGTACTTTTGCCAATATTACACTCATCATGCATGTGTTTCACAGGTATATCTTTATAATTGACTTTATACGTCGCAATTCCTTAATCATACAAGTTCCCAAATGACAGATTTGATTATCCGGACTCTAATTATAAATTTACATTTATTTCAGAGAGGTCTACACCAGCTGCAGCAACTGAGTCATCATTCTAACCAAGACGGCAGTGACCACCAGAAGGCACGTGCCTATCCTCTGCTCATCCAAGGCCTACGCACTAACCCTAAAGATCCAGAGAGCCATATTCTTTGTTTTGATATTGAGGCACTTATAGGTAAGTCATAATACTGATTTATATTGCAGAAATAGTTGGTTGAAACCCTAAAACATACAAATTTAATTTTGAAAATTCACTCAACTCACGTCAGCGGTTCAGCTGTGCGATCGAATTATTTTTATCTTGAATTAGTAGTTTAACTTATTAAAATGTTTGTATGATCTTCTAAAAGAAATGTTATTTTTAAATCTTACTATTGATTCTATATTCTTGGCATGAGTACATTTATTTATAAACATTTGTTTCCAGTACAATTGTTGAGTGAGGAGTACAGTGCAATGTCACCAGGAACTCTGGAATCCCAAGGTCTGATCAATGCTGCCGAATACCAGAAAGTTGCAGCACTCACTCAGTCAGCTTCTCCTGATGCTCATAAGAAAATTGCCGGTAATTGTAGTTTATTTTGAAATCTTTAGGTGTAGCCATTTTTAAGAGATTTATCTTTATAGTTATTAGACTAGGTTCAATTGTCAATAATTTGTTAATTTATATTAAGAAGCTTTTTTTGCCAAGTTTTCATCTATATAAGATTTTTGGAAGAAGAACCGAATTGAAAATTTTAATTACTATGCACTCTATAAGTTTTACTGATAAACCTTTCCTTTTGGAAGTATACCTAGAAAGCTATAATATATACAAAAGCGAATAGCGAATATATCCACCTACCTTACCTTTCCAATTAATTTCAGGCCATGATGACCGTTCATGTTTTTACCTTAAAAAGAATGCTTTCGGATGTTGTACTGTGTGTTAACTTAAATAGAGCCAACTCTTTTGGTCACTACGTCTTTTACGTTAGTTTGGAATTTTGGGGTACTCAAAATGATCAAATGCTAACCTGCACTTTGTGAAATTAAAGGCCGTAAAAAAAACAGAATTAATGGCTCTAAGAAAAAATATATATATAGTTTTGTCAGCTACACCCTCAATAACTGGGTTACTTAGAGAACTATATTTGTGAATAATAGATATATGATAGTTTGTAGTTAGAATACATTTATTTCCTTACCTCTAGAATCGTAATCATATTTTGGGTATGACTATCATAATCAGTCTTCGTCTGTAAGACTACCAAGGTTTAGAAAATTATTTTTGTTAATAGCTTTATTTTTACATTATTAAATAAAGTAAAAGCAATAAACTAATATTTTAAAATGTTTTTGAATCCTAAATTTATTTTGAAGAGTATTTTACTCCATTTCCCCCTAAAAGCTACACCAACCGTCTGTTTTTTCTTAATTCTTAATTAAATTATTTTTTTTTTTTTAATTTCATTGGAACAGTTTTAGTTTGAAGTACAGTAGAGCGTCAAAAATCCGAACTAATTGGGACCGAGGGGGGTTCGGATTATCAATTTGTTCGGATTTTTGAAAATAACCAAGAAAAGGCCATTTAGGCCAAAATATATGTCCTTTAATCGATTAAAGTGGTTAAACACTACAAGCAGTAATGTAATTACAATACAGTATGTAAGACTACTTACATATTATGATCTAGAAGAACCTGCACGTACACAGTAGGGCCAACATGATTACACCTGTAACTCTTAATTACAGTACAGTAAATAATTAAAGTTCACTTGTACATTTTAGTTAAAAAAAAAAAAAAAAAAAAAAATACTGTATACTACACTACTGTATGTACGACACACTGTTATAATGATTACACAAAGAGAAATGAATGAACTTTCTGTATGTATATTGCTAGCGCTAAAGCAGCTTTTTAGCGTGACAGTAAAAATACTGACAGCCAGTCTGTTGTGAGGGCATGTGAGAGAAGGAATTAAGAAGTGTTTTAAAAGAGATAATAATGTCAACTGCGATACAAATTTTTGTGAAATTTTTAACGACAAAATAATTGGAATTTGCAAAAACAAAAACAAATTTTTGCAGGGGCTGCCTCAGAACGAGTTCGGATTGTTGACGTTTCGGATTATTGACGTTCGGATTATCGACGCTCTACTGTACATGAATATCCAATTATTATACCAATGTTTAAATTCAAAATTATAGGAAATACATTTTGTCTAATGTTAGTAACAATGTATAAGTGCACTCACAATAATCCTAATCATTCGTCTCACAAACTATTGCATGAAAACAAAACTATATATAAGAAATTTTACATTAACACAATACTCTTTTAACCCTACAGCTGTTAGACCAAGTTGAGTATTCTCAGCTCACCGTAGTAGTGAATGTAGTGAATTGAGTAGTCTGTGACAACTCAACTTGTATTGAATATTTCATCCACTATTTACAAATTTGTTCTAAAACGTATATTTACATATGTAATCATCGTTTTAAAATTGTAGTTTTCTAAATCAATTAATGTCGCGCAAGAAAGCAATAAGAAATTACACAAAATGTCACTTCTCTTATGCTCAATATCGCTCGACAGAAATATTTTGAAAATAATATAAAGATACCTTGGATTCAACAAGATTTGAACTTTCTAAAACTGCCTTCCATAGTTTTAGAAATATGAAGGTTTCTGTAAACCCTTACAATTGGACAGTTTTCAACCAATAAAACAGCATATTTTGCGTTCAAGATATCTCTTACAATTCGAAATATTTGTATAGATAAGTTTATATCTATTTTTAGACCAAAGTTCAATCTTTCGTTTGGTGTAAAGCAAACCGTATTTATTCTAACGGTTTTGTTCGTACAGTCCTGAGAAATATTGACAAGTGGGAAATTCAAATCTCGACTTTCTCATGCTCTCTAAGTGGCAGTTGCAACGGCTTTAGACACGGTGCCTCGTATATAATTCGTGCACAAGAAATTTATTTGATCTCACTTTGTAATTCAAGTAAAGCTAATTCAAATACTTTTATTAAACAATAATTTATAATTATTCAGTTCAATTCTTTGATTTATTCTCTATACTTTGTTATAATAATATTTCATTTTTGGGCAAATCATAATATATTCCTAAATTACTATTTAAAGTAGGCCCGGTTTTGTTAGCAGTCTTGTAGTAAAAACATAAAAACTGGTGTTTTGAAAATAAAAAATTTGAAATTGATAAATACCTTTATACAGTTCTATTTACAACTAAATTAAAAAAAAACTTTTGTACATTTTGAAAATAAATTACAAATATTTACTACTTTTTATGTAGGCCTAAAGTTGAACTTTTTCCTTTCGTTACTGAACATGTTTTGTATCTTAAGCTAATAACTTTGTTGTAAATTTTACATCAATAAATTTTTTACTGGCATATTATATGAATTCTTTGAACCTCTCTCTACAAAAAAGCTATGGAACACTTTTCGATTGGTTTATAATTACTATATTTGACTATTTTTTTAAAACATGGCTTGCACACGCACCGAAATGGCTTGGAATTGCAAAAAATTAACGGCAGTTCTATTGCTAAAAAGCTATGAGATTGGGCTGCAGATACTCAATCCGAAACAAACAAATGCCAAAACTTGACTGAGGAAAGGAATGGATATCGTGTGACTTGCCTTGTAGCTTTATGCCTTGAGGTAGGCCATGCTGCTAGTCTATAAAGAAATCAGTCTCGTAATTTTTTTAGCCATACCTCGTATTTTATGATTATACACCTAAGGTAGAACTTACATTTAACAGAGTAAAACATCTTTTACCTGTCTGATCACATTTTCGATTAAACTTAAAAATGTAATGTTATAGATAAAAATAAAATAACTGTGAGATATCTTTGTGAGACTTTAGGTTTAATGAATAAGCTATTTTAACATTGTTTCCTTTGTCTTTACGCTGCATTGGACAGATTTCTTCGGCCGAGTTAAAGACAAAGCCGGAGATATGGAGAGAATACTTAAGGAGAAAGACAAACATGGTAATTTCATCATGATGGTTGCATTATATCTTTCGCACAAACACGAGTGTTTTGAGTTTTGGCACATTGCACTCTTTTCTACTCTGTTATTTATACAAGGCCTAAGAGCCACTTGTATAGTTTCTGTAGTTATATTAAGTTTATATTCCGTTTTAGAATAAATCTATTTCTTCTTTTTTTATATGTAAATGTAAGCAATTATACGAGGTCTGCCTAAAAGGTTCAGTGAATGGTCTAATATATCACAATTTAACGCTTGAAACAGCGCGCCTGTATGCGTACGCAGGAATGAATATGTCTGGACGTGCCATCTGTCGGGAATTGTGCGAGGCTTCTATTGCAGTACTTCTACAGTCATTGCAACAGAGTGTTCTGAGTAGTGTACGTCGAAAAGCCATGGAGCAACGACACAACATTAAGTTTTGCTTCAAATTGGGTAAAACAACAACAAAAACCCATGTTGGTGCAAGTGTACAGGCAGGATGCTGTGAGTAGGAAATGTGTGCACCGACCATCCACAAGCAGGACACCGGAAAACATTGAACGAGTGCGAGCGTGTAATACATGTGAGTTTCAGGGATTTAATAAAGTAATAAGGGGTATAACGTAAAGGGAGGAGCAAAGTAAATTTTGGATGATTTAGCCTATGTTAAAGATCACATTTTTGTAGAAAAGTAATAAACATAGAAATCCAAAGGGGAATGCAGACAAACTCATTTTTAGAACAATTAACTCATAAAAAGTAGTTTAAAAAAGTAAATTTCATAATGCAAAGAGACAAACAATTCACATAATTATTAAATATAAAATTATTACGTCATAGGAAGATAGCCTCAAGCGACAGATGCAGTTTAAACTTAAACAGATATTTAGCCTCGAAACATAGATGAAATGAACAGATACAAACAAGAAGACGTTTATGATTGGTTGAAACCAATCACGTGAGATGACATCATCATGCGCATTACATCGCCGGACGGAGCAAAGCTTCTTTCTCACTTGCTGCTAAGTCGTGGTACCGATCACACATATTGGTAGTGTGTTGGTGAAATGTTGTAAAAGTACCAAAATTGCGGTATTTCGAAAAGAAATACGAGTGAAACATGTTACATCGTTAGTAGAGACAGTGTTTTGTAGAAAAAACGTAAAACAGTGAAATTCGTACGAGGGAGATCAAAGTAAATGACTTTCAAAGTTTTTGAAAATGTGCGTGATGGAAAGCTATCTTATAATGGCCGATAGCATGGGTATCTTTTTGAACAGTACAATGGTATAAAGGTGAACTATATATATAGAAACCTAAAAGAACTAAATTCAGTGATTCTGTGAGGCTAAACTTTAGTAAACTATAAACTTTTTCAGGGGGATATTTTTTTTATATAAATTAAATTAACATAAATTCATTTTTATTTCTAAGTTATAAAGTGCACTATAAAATCAGAAAACGTACGTAAGTAAAAAATTATATAAAAATAAGTCTGTATTCAAAGGTTTTAGATATTTTAAAATTGTTGTATGTTTAAATTTGATAGTAATAGTAAGAATGAGTGTTTGAGTGATTGCATTTCTAATATTAGCTATGGTTTGCCAATTCATTTCATTTAGTGTGTATGTTTGAAATTTAAAATGGGGCATTAAAATATTAATGCCAACTATTATGTTTCGTTGATTTGAGTCTTTCCCTTCCTGGTAAAGTACTTCATGGTAAAATGAACCTTGTTAATAAAATTAGAGTCAGTGTAGGTTAAGTGAAATATAAAATGGCGTCAGTTATCGGCCGCAGCTGCAGGTTCCAGGGGAGGGGATCTGTGTGTAGAACACAGATCTCGTCTTTCTGGAATCGGCAGCCCAGTAGTTGATGACTGTACGCACAGATGAGTAAACCAATCTGTGTAACAGAGATTTGGTAGTCAGCTGTGACAACCACAGATCTGGCGACAACATAACCTATTTTCAATTTTGGGGTTATGTTTGATTGTTTTTGTTATGGTTAAGGGAATAATGTTTTGTAGAATTGAAAAGGTAATAAATAAATAAAGTAAAGTATACAAATTCAAAATATGATAGTACAAGTAATTGTTACGCATCAAAAAAGGTTATTTTTTTATTAATTTAACTTAGAAAAAACTTGTCAAAATTTTTTATTTTTTTTTATTTTTATTAATAAATTTGTTTGTAAACGGCTGGCAAACGACAGCACGTTACAAGCGATGCTAACAAAAGATCGGCGATTAACTCTGCGATTAATAACAGAAGAAGTGGGTATTAGCAAAGACACAGTGGGGGCCATCGTCCATGAAGAATTGGGCAAACACAAGATTTGTTCATGATTTGTGCTGCACATCCTAACAAATGATTAAAAAGCCAGTCCAGATGGTGAAGTCGTTTTGAGGCCAGTGGCGATTTCATTGATATGTGTATACGGGACCCGACTTTTCTGAGTTTCATTGTCACAGGAGACGAGACTGGGTGTTACCAGTACGACCCCGAAACAAAAAGACAATCAATGGAATGACGGTCACCTTCTTCCCCGAAGACAAACAAAAAGCCGCGTGGAAAAATCCAAAGTGAATACCATGTTGATCACATTTTTTGTCAAAGAAGGAATCATCCATAAGTAATTCGTTCCTGCTGGCCAAACGGTGAATGCCACAATCTACTTGTAGGTTTTCAAACGTTTGTTGCAGCGCATCTGGCCATGTTAGGCCACAAATGTCCCAGACCGTAAATTGGATGTTACTGCACGACAATGAACCATCGTATACCAGCATCATTGTACACCAATTAATGATTTAGCGAGGCGTGACAGTTTTGCAACACCCTCCGTACTCTCCAGATCTGGTGCCAGCTGATTTTTTTTGTTCCCACGTCTTAAGAAGGCCTTAATGGGATCACGGTTTACGGACGTCGAAGAGATTCAGAATTAAGTGACGGCAATTCTGAAAACAATTCTACATGATGACTTCTCCAACAGTATTGAGGCGCTATACAAACTTTGTCAGAAGTGTGTTATGTCTGGTGGAAAGTATTTTAAAGTCCAATAAAGGATTTCTAATGTACATTCTGTTTTTATCATACGATTCACCGAACTTTTTAGACAGACGTTGTATTTTGATTTCACAATTTCTATGGTTACTTTATTTTGACAACCCAAACAATCTATATTATTATTACTAGTTTCATTTCAGGAAAAAAGTAAAGCTGTTCAGGATGTTTGTAAAGCTGTAACATCTTTATGCTATATGAAATTGAGTACAATGTCGACAAATTCTCTCAAAATTAAGTAATACTATCAAAAATTGGTAAACAAATGTTTTTATATTTATTACCATAAAGTTACATTTTGGTAAGCTAATAATAGCAGCTAGTTCATGAGCAACTAGCAACCTAGCATTGTGGGTATGAAAAACTAGCTATTAGATTAACTAAAGCTATTGACTATTGGAGATGTTTGATAATTGTACTAGCTAGAAGAAAAGAGGAAGTCATGTGTTCCACTAACACCAGTGTATCAGCACTACACTCGCTCTGTGGTGTGAACCCTTGAAAACATGCTAACTAGCTGTATCAGAAGTTGTTATGCCTTCGTTGAATGTGTCCAGGAAAAAGGTGCAGTTAAATTAGAATTTAAATTTTCGTCCAACAGGCTATAGCCTCTCTCAAAAAAGTGTTTGCTTTTTCATTAATCGGAGATACCAACTGCAGTAGTTATTCAAATTGTATGACATCCATTCGCATGAAACTCATATATTGTTTTGGATCTTTCAAAGTGATTTTCCAATTCTAAAGTCTAAAAGAAGCCCAGGCTCTTTTTTGGTGATCAATTTCCTCAATTTTTTTGGTCAGCAATTTCTGGCGTACTTCATGTTCTCCCATCCTCAAGATTTGTCGTAATATTTTATGTTTTTCTATAAAATGTTCAGATGATATGATTTACGAAATAACATGCACATTTTACAATACACAACACACCGATGTCTTCATATCACAAGCTCTGCTATTTAGTAAAGCAGCATCGTATGAATAGACCTATAGCAAGCACGAGATTACACATTGTAAACTTATATAAGTTAGAATATTAATTATTGTACAGTCAACTGCCGATTATCTGGGATAATTACCGGCAAGACCATCACGGATAATGTGAAATCCCGGTTAAAGCAATTCGTTATAGTATAAGGCCAAATACAAGGTATTATGCAAGAATTGTAAACATAATGGTTATACTGTACCTTTAATCACTCCTATAACTTATAAAAAACTACAAACACAGCATTATTTAGATTTAAATAGCAGTTCAGCAATATATTATTTACAATGTTGAAACACGATTAAAGTAGTCCAGAATGTTCGACAATGAGTAAAATAGTCCGTCAGAGTTTTTTGTTTTTCCGCGTTTGTTTCCTTTTTCAAAATTGTGGATCTTATTTTTTGTAACACGAGCTTGTCACATTATTAGCATCACCTTGACTGTCTAAATAGTCAAGAAGGCCTTCGACGTAACTCAGAGCTGTGCCGTGTGTCACTTTAGGCTAACATTACTGCTACTCTATTCTCTAACAAAACGGGAATAGATGCTAGTCGTTATTGCAGTAGCATCAGTTTCGTGTTAGTCGTTATTCGTTTGCTACAAGGCCGCCCGCCCTCCTGTCACCCGCATTTTTTCACTTCTTGCCCCACCACCTCTCTCGTCTCTCAACCCGGTTGACGATCCCGGTTGAACCGCAACCCGTATAAACCGATCCCGTTTAATCGGGAGTTGACTGTATATGTATGATAGACATGCAACCATAAAAAAAATAGCCTGAAGTTGTAACTTATAATCTTTACTCATACTGTGGTATGTTTCCAATTTTTAAACATGTATAAGTTAGTACATTACGCAAGCTTATATTACTTCCCTTAACAATAAACTGCGTTAATGTAAGACTACAGTTATCGCACAAGAAAGGATTTGTTGCAACTACTGCACGACGCCGTAACAACTGATTACAACCGCCCTCCTCTGACCTGCACTTTTAACAAACCTGTTCGTTAACAAACCCAACTTAACTTACCTTGTCTTGTTTACCTTTCAGGCTCTTCAAACATGATTATTTGTCGATTGCAGTCCATTAGCGATAACGTATCTCAATATGGGAAGGTTTGCTTCTGACGAAATAATAGTAAACAATTGTTCTTCCAAATTGGTCAGACAGTGCTTCTTAAAACATATTTATTTAAATAAAAATTCAGTTTCAATTACTGTGGATAGTCTTCTCAACATGAATATGTCTTGTACACTCAATATGAACAATATTATTTCATTTTCCAGGGATAATCGCCAAGATGAAAGAAGGCGCCGAGAATGTGCAGACAAAGCTACAGGCCAAAGCTGAAAGCGTGGGATTCAAACCTATCAATGCTGAAAACAGGGGTGAGTTACTGAATAATGTTTTTAAAATGCTTTGTAGAGAAGTAGGTTTTTGTGCTAACTTGGTGTATGAACCCATTGTAGGACCAATTCAACCCTCCTTCTGCTAAGAGTCGCGATCGAGCCGCGTTTCATGTACTTCTACCGCTAAAGTTGTGATCGCGACACATACGTCAGTGCTTTTATTTTCAATGAATTTAACACATATTGTATATCATTTCAAACAGGAAGATCTCTTTTATACATATAACATATCACTAAAATATTTTAGAGTGATATAGAAGGTTGGTACACCTGCAAATAAATGGGATCATCTAGCAGAAGGATGATCTAAATGATATAAGTAGTATATTATTCAGTTTTACATTACTCCAATACAGTAAAAAGTGTATATATTTGTGATCAGAACAAATTTTTTCACATTTTGTATATAGACAGTGATTAAGACATTTTTTGTTTTCTTCTACATAACCCAGAATTTGTAAATGTGTTCAAAGTAACCTTTTGTCTGGGCATTCCATCAATACTGTCTTAGGCTATTACATTTGTAAGTTTGTTTTCTCTTTAATAATATTCTTCATAATTTTCTGAATAAAATGATATATAATACTTAATAATTAGTTTAAAAACACAATTTGTTTTGATTTTAAAAATTAGCTTGCAAAAAACCCAGAAAATGCTTATCGCTTGAAGGTTATGCAGGGTGTCCATTTTAAATGGGACTCCAAAAGTACAAGATGTACAGCAAACTTTAAATGGGGGACTTCACCTACTGTGAATTAAAAATGAACCTAAATTGACCATTAAAAATATGAATTTGAAATTTAAAAAATTTGCGTTATTTTCCAATATGGTGGACAACTTTCGAATATCTTACGGAACACCCTATATTTTATGATGATTTCGGGTTTAACAACTTATTGTAAGACGTTTTTGTTCTTGGTGTTTTTTTGATACGACTAACAGTTTAAAAGTTAAATGGGTATACAATTTTAAAAACGCCACAACTGAGAGTTGGATATTTTGGGTACGGAAACGTTTTTAACCAATGAAAACGCCCTTAACAACACTAATAAAGCATTTTTTAGACAAACAAATACAATTTTAAAATCAACAAATATGCTTCTGTTAATTTTTTAAAACCATAATCAGAGGAATTGAGCGACAAACTACAAATTTGTCACACATAAATAAGATATTATGTTAGATGCAACAAACAAATTTTCAAGCTGTGTGTTTTTTAACAAAAATTTTATTTTGAGAAGTTGAAGAAGAAAATAAGTAAATTTTACAAAGATAATTTACAAAACTCTTTGTACACATCTGTAGACTGGTTTCTGGTAAAGTCCAACTGGGGTCTCTTCAGCTCTGACCCTGCCCAGGGTATAACCAGTAATAGACATCTTACTTCTTGAAGGTTTGGGAGATGGGGGATCCGATGGAAGAAAATGAAGAGAGAAAAGAGTATGGGGAGTAAGCAGAGTAGGCGATGGGTGCTTGTACTGCGGAGTAGGCGACTGGTGCGTGTACTGCAGAGTAGGCAACTGGTGCGTGTACTGCAGAGTAGGCAACTGGAGCAGCCAAGAGGGAAGTGCTAGCAGGAGTCTGAACGAGAGAACGACGGGAGCGGGATTTGACTGCTGCGTATTCAGCAAAGAAGTTAGCCTTGGCAGCAGAAACCTCAGGGGTATCGGCTAAGTAACCATCGGGCTTGACGATAGGGGAAGCATATGCGTAGGGATATCCGTAGGCGAAAGGAGCTGAGTAGGCGATGGGAGAATTAACTGCGGAATAGGCGACTGGAGCGGATACAGCGGAGTAGGTGACTGGTGCTGGTGCTGCGGAGTAGGCGACTGGTGCTGGTGCTGCGGAGTAAGCGACTGCTGAATAGGCAACGGGTGCTGCTACAGCCAAGGGAGAGGTGCTAGCAGGAGTCTGAACAAGGGAACGACGGGAGCGGGATTTGGCTGCTGCGAATTCAGCGAAGAACTT
>JAGFPH010000496.1:353181-376967 GCA_018207615.1 Philaenus spumarius
AATTCAGCGAAGAACTTAGCCTTGGCAGCGGAGACTTCAGGGGTATCTGCTGGGGGAAGGGGTTGTACAAGAGGAGCAGCAGGGAGGTCGTTGCTGGCTACGCGGTATCCAAGAGCATCGGCGACAAAGTCAGTACGGACGAGTTTACCGTTGGGGTTGATGTAGCTGAAACTTCCTACCTTGTTTCCTGCGGCATCCTGAAATCAATATCAGTAGTAAATAAATGATATTGTATTGTTAAGTTTATTGTTGGTTGTAGAATTTGTATGGGTTTTAATAAAACGGCAAAATACATATTTTAAAACATTTCGATTAAGTTTTAATTTTAAACTAATATAATTCTGAATTTTACCTGGACAACATTTTGAGATTGGCTTGGCTCGGAAAATCCATAGCTGATTTGTCCAGCGATGTCGGAGTAGTATTGGCTCTTGACACCGACAGCGACGGCAGGTGCAGCGACAGGGGCAGCGTAAGCGTAGGGTACAGCAGAGTATGCTAGCTGGTTGTAAGCATAACCTAGCGGTGCGTATGCTGAATAAGCATAGTTAGCTGGGTTAGCCAATACGCAAGCGATGGCGGCGCAGACAACAATCTGTAATGTTAATTGATGCATATTTTTAGTAATAGTATAGCGGTAATAATGAATAAGAAAGAAATCATACGTTAAATATAAATCTGGGCATTGCATTACAAACATTTTATCATGATCTCAACATTTCCAAAACTTTTTAAAAACATCAAAGATAGTTATAGTAAATAAATAATTACTTTGTTACATTTAATATGGATTGTACTAATAGATCTTCTTAAAACTCGTGAAAATATAATAAATCTTCTTAAAACTCGTAAAAATATTGTAAAAAGAATACAATTTTGTTTTATTTTACTAAAAACTAAGTAAATTAGTTATTTTGTAGAAAATGTTGATCATGATTTTTTTGGTTGCAAATGAATAAATTTCAGCTCATATTTACCAATATTAGCAAAATATATTGCAAACTTCTTTTGTAGCAAAGAGAGTTTTCACACTTTAAAACAATATTTGATTCCAAATCTGATGTGATGTGTGGCAAATATGAGAAATATTAGTTAGTGTAGCAAATGTTTTTTTCACATCCGTCATAACAGGAAAACCTGTTTAACTTAAATAAATAGACTACGTACAAAAAATGTATTTACTTTGTCGGTCTTACTTAAATTACATAATGTTTATTAAAGTACAATTTAAAACTTTGTGGTGTAATTGAAGAATAAAGAACCTACTTTTTGTGTGTAATTCTGTTAATGTATGAGATCCATAATTGATTTTCTTTTTTATAAAACAGGTCAAAATAATTGTCTTAATGGAAGATCTTTGCATCACTAGGATTTTTAGCAACACTAAGACAAATATTTTAAGGAAGAATTCATATATTCAAATCAATTGAAATTTATTATAACCAAATGATTTAGATAGTGTGCCTTGATCACAGAAAGGTACTATAAAAGTTAATCTCATACTTTCTTTAAAACATTTTTCCTACTTGGAAATTAAAATATTTTGGTAGAAATTATATAAACAAAACATAGTTTTTATATTTAAAAGTAGAATTATGATGTTTTTAAATCTTAGTTACATTTTTACATAGCAAACAACACATTGGATTTTTCAAGACAATTTTATTTATCTATTTTGTTTTGTCAGGAATGTATATTTTTTATGTTCAGAGAGTTAAATTAAAATACAAGTAAAAAGGGTGAAAAAGAATTACATATTATTTTAATGGAAAAAAACATAAGAAAAGTTTACCATTGCTTTTTGTTAGACAAATATTTGAGACTCATTTGTCAAAAATTTTGTTGGTAGAAATAACATACGGTACACATATTGTTTTTAAATTCAAAGTAAGAAATCCGTTTTGTGTTATTGGCTATTTTTTCTTGTTCTATTCCATAAATAAAAATAAACACAGTTAAAATAAAAGAATGCAATTTATAAAAGGTAAAAAGAACAAATAATTTTAGTTATACTTTCGATATATTCCTTATAAATTTATTTTATTATGGAAATAAGCTTAGAAAAAATATTTTTTTTATAATAAAGGTGATATTTATTTTATAATTGTATTCTACTGAAAATTTTTGAGACTAGTTTGTAAAAAATATTTGCCAAAAGCAAGTGGTTTTAAAATTCAATCATAGGGTTTTGTTTTGTATTACTTAGTAATGCAAAATTTTCCAAGTCTTAGGAAATAAATATATATTTTACATATATTTTTGAAAAAATTCAGAAAAGAAGTTAAAATATAACATTCTGATTTAGTATAGAATCTCGTAACAGTTTTAACACACAAACTAAGAATTTAAATTTATTTTGCAATCATAAAATAAAAAAAAATAAAATTTTCATTGAAATTTAGTGAAAAGTTTGTATACTGTTGAAAATTTAATATCTATGTAAAACTCACAGGATAATTTACATATAATTTTATATAGTTGTACAAATTAGAAAAGTCTAATTTTTAGCATACTTAACTTATTTTTCATATAAAATATTGAATATAGTTTATAAAATGATAAAAAAACTTACCAAGACCTTCATGATGATGTATTGAATCAAGACTGGAGACCCAATTGTGAAGTTTTAGCAAACTGATGCTCTATATATAGGTAGGACACACAAGGATGTCCAGTCGTCCTTGGAGCCAGGGTGGGCCCTTACCTCGCCTAACCTTCAAACTGCTTTGCTCACCAGCAGTTATGATCCATCTCTTCTTGTCACAGCACCTGTCTTGCCCACATTTTTTGTCTTTTCCTAATTAATTGTTAACCGCGTAGGCCTACCTCTGAGCTGGATTTCAATTGTAACTGGTTTTTACGTTTAATTGAATTTTGTCGGGATTGATTTATTAGGTTGTAATCTTTTAAATTAGATAATTGTCGGTTAGAGTACGATTTCGTTGAGTTATGTTTGTACTAATAGGTGTTGTTGGTTAAATATTAATGTTTAGTGTCACACAAAATGAATTGGTTTTGTTCGTGTTGTATTTCAATTATTGTAAAATTTAATTTTTTTTACCCTCTTTATTAAATGGATTTCTTTTAAAATCCGTACACAGTCGGTGATATAATTGGAACAATGTACTGTATTTTGATACACAGTGTCACGGAAACACTTTTATGGATAAAAATAAAGAAAGATGACCAAATATATATGTGCCTTAAAATGTTTAGCTTGCTATTTGGTTTCCATTTTGTATTTTAAACAAAAAATCACATCTTTTGAACTGTGAATAATAAATACTTCAATTTTGTACTACTTAGTTTTATAATTGTTAAAAACAACCGATTTGACAGGAATTATCAATCGGTTTCCTTTCCTCATTTAAAAATGCAGTAATTGAAAAATTTTTATATCAAATACCTCTGGAACCCTGAATGTTATTAAACACATGAGATTCGCTAAGGAACATATTTTAAATTTATATACAAAATTTAATGTTTTTCTTAACTGTGTATCTGAAAGCAGAAATATAACCTGGAATCGAACTTGCACTGTTTAAAATAATAAATAAAACTTGTATTCATTTTTAATACCATACTTTAACAAATTTCACACAATTCGAATAATAGTAAAATTGATTTTTTAATCAAAATAATCAACACAAAAGTTTTAGCTAGATGTTACTTATTATTTTTTTGTAATACTTCAATACTTTTTGCCTATTCAAATTCTAGCGATTGTTAAAAACAATCTCAAAGGTTTGTGAAGTATAAGGTAAATAAAACTTTAGGGAACAATCTGTTAATTCATTACAATTTTCCTTATGGTTACCGTTAACATGGAACCAAAAAGAATAACATATATTTTGTCGCCTAACCTAACCCAGCAATATGACGTAAAAGGACGACAAAAACACAAACTTGATGTATTCAAAGTAATATATTTATACTAGTGGACCTGGCAATGCTTCGCTATTGCTTGATTCAATTTTAAGAGTGGTTATCCCAAAATAATATTAAATAATTTAAGATTTATAGTTTGTAGGAATTTAGTGCAATTTATTTTTATTGTATAGGACCAGATTTGAATCTTTTTGTTTGTAGTGATGATATTCTCTACAAAAATCCTGGTACTAATATGTGTAAATTAATTGTGAAATTTTAGTAAAATTATTCGAGTAGTTTTCGAGAATATAGAAAAAGTAAGTGGATTATTATTTAATTTTAAGGGTAGTTATTACATTTCATTCTCCCTTAAACTTAAGTCATAAAATTGCAAATAGTTTTGTATTTTCCTTAAAAAATATTACATATTACATAATTTTAGTTTTTTAGCTTGTGGGAAGTTAGTTTAATTTATATTTATTATTTAGGGGTAGCAACCCCTTCAAATTGTGAATCTAAACCATCGAGAACCCACTCACACACAAAAAATGTCATGAAAGTTGGTCCAGTCGTTTAGGAGGAGTTCAGTGACGTACACACTTACAGAAGAATTATATAATATAAAGATAATATATATAAAGATATATACACACTTTAATACTGCTACAAATATTAAGAGTTTAACATATTTTTATTTGTCCATTTTATTTGGTGGAATAAACTTAGAAATGTGTAACTGAATTTGGTCAGAAAGGTTGTTAGGTCTGTAACACTTATGCCACATATATATTCAGTTAAAAGATAACTAATTTATTGAAAAAAATGGAAGCATGGTTTGGTAGTTCTCTAAGTTATTAAAAGATTATAAAATATTTTTTCTGCCCCATTTAGGTCTATTTTGATTTTTTTTAAATGACAGACATATTTTTATTGCTCATTCAGGAAGAACAGGTACAGAATCATTTACATCAATATAACTAAATAGATTTATAAATAAATAATTAGATAAAATTCATTCTTTACATTTCAGAGAGGATTATTAAAATATGCATCTGTACTATAATAATAGACTTTTTTTATAACCTGCTCCTTAATAACATTTTTAAAACAAGCAAAACCAGGAGTCATACATTTTAGACCAGTCAATAGAGCAAAATAAAAGACTAATTTTGTTATTGAATTTAACAGCAAGTGACATCCACAGTGTCTTTAAGGGTAGTACAGAGGTATGTAAAATACAAAAAACTATCAGGCAAGGAGCTTTTGCACATTTTTTATAAACAAAAATAACAATAAATTAGTACTATTTGGGTTTTTGTTGAAATTATAAAAGTTATGAATGTATGATACTTCCAATGGGACATTTGTAGAGAATTAAAAACCTACAAAAAATTTTTTTCCCCCAATCAGACCATTTTCCACCAAGAAAAGTAGGACAAACGCTTAAAAATTACTATTTTTCAAGAACTCATATATTGGTCAATTTACAATATTAAGGGTCTGCTGTAGTGGCGGTCATCTTGGATTTTTATCCCATAAGAGCAATGTTAAATTTCAAACCATTTATTTCGTTTATTTTTTATCATAAAATTGTTTGCAAGGTCTCATTTTAAGCACAGTCACAATACGCATCCGTCTTGCAATTTAGTTTTTTTTAATGCTTTTGATTTGTTATGTAATTGACATTTTGTAAGTACAAAGTTTGAATTTTTTTCCTAACACAATACAAAATTAATAATGAAAAATAATTTGCAAGCCGGATCCGAAATTTTATAAAGAATATTCAGTTTTTTTTCAACACTCAATTACAAAAGATAGACTTATAAAATGGTTTGAAATAAGGCAATGCTAAAGCGTTCAGCTGCAAGAAATTGCACTGTTTAGATAGGGATGTAGTGAGAAGCGCTTTCGTTTCCGGTTGCTTTCTCGTTTACTGGAGCAGATCCTTAAGGGCAGATCTTTCGGAAGTATTATGTGTACTTCAAACAGGAGGAAGTTGAAATTTGTCGTATTAATAGTTTTTCCACAATTACAGTATAAAGAAATTAGGTCATTATCTTGTATAATATGTCCTATTAACCTGAGAAGCTAGACTTAAATTTACCAAACTGATTCTAAAAGTAGATATTAAAATCTACAATTCTGTATATCTTCGATTTTTTAATAAGGTTGATAAAGTATGATAAAAATGCTTCCGAACATAGTGTAAAACACGTAAATTTGCGACCGACGGCGAGAGAGGCAGTGGTAGTGGAGGAACCAACTGCCGAGGAGAAGAGCCAGGCTTTCCTCCGCAGCTGGTTCCCCCACTCTCTTTTTTTTTACAATTTTGCTTGATAACTGCTGTGGTATCATCTGTAAATAATATTAATTCCAAATTTGTTGCCGATGGAAGATCATTTATATAAATTAAGAACTACAATGGTCCCAGTATGGGTACTTGTGGTACCCACAATTTTACATGATCCCATTTAGACAGAAATCTTTCATTATCCCTGTATAAAAAAGTCTTTTGACTTCGATTCTGTAAATAGGATTTTATAAAAGATAAAAAATTTCCAATAATACCACCTTCTTTTGAAGGCTCGGCAGCCCCAGCCACCATCTTGAATTTCAACTCCCAAAGAGCAATGTTAAACTGGTAATAAGGTTACTGGATCATTGATCAGAAAATTATTCTAAATGTCTCGTTTTAAAGGTTAGGGCAGTCCGAATGTGGATATCTTTTAGTTTTTAAAATTAGTTTGTATCTAAATTTGTTCATTGATTTGACTCAAAATCAAAGTTTGAGATGTTTTCTTTGTAAAAAAATCATCACACTCAAAGTTTAATTACCTTTCAAATAAAAGTAATTTCAATAAATTTTGATAATTTTTGACAACAAAAATCTGCTTTACTATGGAAGCATGTACGCACCGAATTTGTGTTCCTTCTCGAGTGTTTCGCCTGCACTCTGGTGGTTATCACATCAACTTGTTGCTCGCGGAGGAATACTAGAAAAATAATATATCTGTTAACGTTCAATGTGAGAGAAAGCTCTGTTTAGTAACACATACTACCATACATTGTCACGCATGCTCATTTATGTTTAGAGTCAGGGTTGCGTCTGTAACGTTGTATTTTCCGCTTTTATGAAGTTGCCCTATATCTGCTAGCGGAAGAATGAAACCAGCAAACTAAATGCCAGTAGTGTACAGCTTTGCCACTTGGAGAGCTGCGGTCAACTCAGAAATATTTTTCCACTCCTGCCAAACCTTAATGTTGAATTTCTGTAACGTGCATTTGTGTTCTACTGACCTAATTTATATCAATCTATCAGAATTAGATACACTTTTAAAGCGAACCTACTGCATGTCATCACCTGAAGTTAAATTTTGGTTTCTTATGAGATAATCAGCCATGGTCTTCAGCCGGATAAGAACCGTGAGCTTCCTTGACAGTTATAATATTTCTAAATCTGTAGTATGTTTTGTATTCCTAACATATTGATATAAAAATAAATATACTGATTACACTGGCCAATCTTTGTTTAAAAATAAAAGTTGAAGAAATATATTGAGTGGGTCGTGTCACAATATCTG
This sequence comes from Philaenus spumarius, assembly GCA_018207615.1. NCBI lineage: Eukaryota > Metazoa > Arthropoda > Insecta > Hemiptera > Aphrophoridae > Philaenus > Philaenus spumarius. The sequence goes on from JAGFPH010000496.1 coordinate 360,633, forward strand.
CAAGCAAGGCACAAGTATCGAATCAATTCAGTAGGACAAATTTACAAGGTGTGTTAGTTGATTTAGCTGCAGGCAGTGGCTGGTAAATTGCACGGTGCTGATTTGTTCTTGTCCATTTGGAAAAGGATAAAAACAATCTTTATTGGTGAATAAAACCAATTGGCAATGGTTCAAGTCGAAGCTGAAATGGTGTTTGAACAACGCCTTGAAATAATAAATCCCTAACAAATGGATATCCTGAATGACCCCGTCACGTGAACTTGTTAAAACTGCATTCCTAAACTTGTAACCCTTTGTAGGTATTTAAAAAAATTGCAAACTACTCTGCAGAGCTGAGATTTTTTTTCTCGAAAATATACTACATCACTTCATTGAGTGCTCTGGTACACTGAATGAATGGAAAGTTTGTAACATTTTTGCTTAACATTACAGTAATACCTCGACATTCGCGGGCTTGGTATTCGCGGTCGCTAAAAAAAGAAAAAATAGTGTATTAAATTGCAATAAAGTACATGAAAAATTTGTAAATTATTACAGTGTATGTACTGTAATTATTGTTGTACAAATTGAATAACATTGTCTAAATATGACGTCGGTGAAACACTCGTTTATACCACTATTTCCCTACAGCACACCTCTACATGAATAAAACTGGACTTGTTCAAATGAAGGTCAATGGCATACTGTACTGTACAGTGATTTAGTTAGTGACGTCAATTTAGTGGGCAGCAAGTCAAATTAATTTAAAAGAAGTGACTGAAATTTTTCGACTAGCGAAAGAGTTAGCTACGAAAGTGTCCGAAGTCGATCCTTCTCTCGAACCGAACGGTCATTGAAATTCAGTCGAGAACTTGACATAACATTAGCGCCGTACAACAAAGTGCGAAAAGAACTTAATAAAAAACAATCAAAGATTACAAGTTGTTTAGTTTTATTTTAGTAATTGTAGTGTTATAGATTTCACAGTGATAAATATTTCCAGAGTGGACTGTACAGTTCTTAGATTTTAGTGAACTGTCGATGATTATGCTATGTATTTAGTGTTATGAAACTGAAATTATAATTCTGGGGGTTAAACAAGATACTTTCTACAAAAATAAAGTCATCAAATCTAAGTAAACATGCAATTTACCATCTTATATAAATTAATTATAGGTATTAGTACATAATGTTTTAAAAATTACTATATGTCACGAACATAACCTCCCTTTTCCCATAAAGATTTGGTTTTCGTTATTCGCGGCAATTTTTCGGAACCTATCCTCCACGAATAGCGAGGGATTGCTGTATTTAAGCCTGTTAGACTAATGAAGACGTATAGCGCATCTAAAGCTAGAGGTTCCAACTGTAACAAAGTAGACTGACTAGACAATAGAGATTTTTTTGTGCAAAAATTTAACAGCAATCCGATTGCATTTTGACTTGAGGAATAGTTTGTACATGAAAATACCACCTTCGGAAACAATGATTTTTGATTGTGGAATTTTTTAAACAAAAAAAAAACATTAAATTTTTTGCCTTCTTTGGTTTATTGCTTATATTTTGTAAGACATCGCATGAAAAGCTTTACTTCCAATGGAAAAGTTGTAGTAAATTTAAAAACCTTTAAAATGAGACTTTGTAAGTCTTGATCAATGCATTGTTGACTGAGAAAAATAATATAAAAAACACTTAAAATTGAAGTTTACTAGCTAACTTATAGCAGCGGAGAAGTTCCCCACCAACTTTACTCCGAGGAAAAATTTTCGGGGTGGAGGGGGAATTAGGTCAGGACTGGGGATTTGAATTTAAACCCTTTTCACTGCTAAGGACGCACAATGCATTGCACGCCAACCCCCGTATTGGGAGTATTTTCAATACACAGTGCATTGCATCTATTTTTGTTGAACCTTTATAGTTTTCTTATTTAATAGATCAGATCAAGCTCACAAGAGAGTAAGGCTGTAACCTACTGCATCCATGTGTATTGTATGTTGTATTCTAATCAAAGCAACTGTAAATATCAGTATGCATGCAATGCACAATGCTGTAAAATATGTTGCTTGATCCTCTATTGTGTTGTCTATTTTATAATTTAATTTGTACTTTTAAACCTAGTATTAATTTTTACTACGGGATTTCGGGGGAGGGGATTGACCCCCTAACTCCTCCCCCTGGCTACAGCCTTGGCGTTTAGGGTTGAGTTCGGGACCACTTTTAACCAACTTCTCAGCATTTTGACGAATATCTGAAATATACGGTTTGAAGCACATCATCTCTACTTTCAGAATACGTTTGAAAAATTTAAATAGGTTCTAAGAATTATTTTTATTAATTTTTCAAGATAACACTTTTAAATAGGGCCTCAAAACACCCAAAAACTGCCCAATCATCCAAAACTACCCACAACTGTCGCAGAAAACAACCCAAAGCCTACGGTCATTGATGCATTTCAAACTCTCCGTCAATGAATTCCAGAGCCTACATGCTGTCAAGGTGAATGATTTATTAAATATCTTTGTTCTGCCCTGTTTATAAGTAATAATAAACCTCCTCGTTGTGTGTCGGTAGCATTTACATTTGAGCTAAAGACATATCTTTCTACCAGATAGCGAGGCAATCCAGTGAGCAGAATAGCATGCAATAAAAACAAAATATGATAATTTCGAAAAAAACTAAGTTTTAGAATTGAAATTTGTTTATAATATTTTGTCCCATGATCGTCATGTTTTAAGTCAAAAATGAACCGTAAACAATAATTTTGTTAGCTAATTCCAAAGTCATGTCATTGATAACAGTATCACAATAGTTAAAATATGGAAAAATTAATGTTTTTACCAGCTGTACTCTAACATTAAAGCACATTATAACATAAAAGCATCCCTGATTTATCTCAGTGCTTTAAAGAGTCCCTGTACTCTGTGGTGATCTTTCTAAAGAACTGCATAATTAGGGTTTGTATTAATATAGATATATTTAAACAAGTTGTACGTCATTTATCTTTGTTTTCTCGCTTGCCGTTAGCAGTTTAGACAACTACAATTTTAAAACGATGATTACAGATGTAACTACAAAAATTAAAGTTTGAAACATTTCCTTTCTAGTGGTTTTTGCAATGAATACTTAAATGTTAAGAAGCGCACGTCTTATGGACTCAATTCTAACAGAAGGGGGGGGGGGGGGGGGTTGGCGCCATGGTCTTCGGCCCCCTGATGGGTACTCTTGTAGTGTAGATTCAAACAACCAATGTTTGAATAATACAGTAAGCATTTTTGGTTGATTTTTGTTTGTGTTTGTTTTTAGTTTTTCAATCTAACCTATGAAAAATGTTGGTTTTGAAGAATAATAAACTGATTATAAATTTGCTAAGTAAAGTTGCTATGGTAATGAATGTAAAATGTAAACAAACATGTGTTGCTAATCTTTTTATCCCAACTGCTGTTTTTGTGAGTTATGGTCTTGAGTTCATACAAAAATCCCATCGAAAGAAGCATGTTCAGTTTTTCTCAAATTATACAATTTTCCAGGAACTTTTCAAATTTTTCTTTCCATAAAAACCTAATTCGAACTATTACGAACATTTTAAAACAAAAAATAGCCAAACTGGTCCAGCCGTTCTCAAATGATGCGCTTACCAATGAACAGCATTTCATTTTTATTATATACATAAATTATATTTCATAGGTTTTAAAGGCCTAACCTAAAATTGTATTAAACTTTTGATCCAAATCAGTTGTTTTATTATGCATATTATGCATTTTTTAATTCCCATTTAAATTGCGGTTTAATATTGTGGGGAAATTCATGCAACCCAAAAAGAGTCTTTCTCTGGCAAAATAGAGCTTTGCGCACAATGTTGGGACTTGGTAAATTTATTTCTTGTAGAGAACATTTCATTGAGTTGAAAATATTGACCTTGCCTAGTATGTTTATTTTGCAGTGTCTGTTGCATGTCGGGGATAATTTAAGTAGTCTTAATCCTCGTAGCGAAGTCCATTCTTATGACACAAGGAATAGAAATAAGATAAATGTTCCACAAGTCAGACTCACAAAATCTCAAGCCCACTTTGGTCAGATTGGAGTGAGGTTATTCAATGTGTTGCCAGATGATGTTAAGCCCGTTAAAACGGCCCAGGGAAAAATTCAAAAATGACTTACAGACCTGGCTCAAGGCAAAAGCCTTGTACAGTATAACAGAATTTGACGATTCTATAAAATCCTGGCACGGAGTCTGTTGAAATTATGGCAAATTAGTTATTAGTCTGTTGGTCTAGTGGTGGTTATTGTAATACAATGTGCAAGTTTTCACTGCCTTATGTTGTATGTCTGTTTGTATCTGTGTATGTATATCGTTGTAAGTTTTTAAAATATTGTTTTTATAGTTTTTAAGACAATGTCTATTGCAGTTTTAAGATTGTTTAATGACAGTAAAAATAAATAAATAAATAAAATCGGATCTGCGTTGATCGTCAGTCAGGACATTGCATTTTATATATAGAGATTTTTAGTAGTCTTACAATTTTTAAGAAATTGGAGTTTGAATTATTAAGATGATTGTTGTATGTGGTTTTGAGGATTGTTTATTATTTTACATGTTATAATAAAACATTTTTAAAGTTTATACAAACTCACTCCCAAAATATTTTGTACTGTATGCTTTTTTCATTGTCACAACTTGAGGCAATAAACTTTGATAAAAAAGATGGAATTCATTAAAACGACCGCTTTAGACACATCATCATTAACATCATAAGAAACATCAAAGAAGAATAATGAACTCGTCTCGCATACAATGGTTCGGAAATCTTAATAATAAATTTGCATCGGAATCCGCGTGCAACAGATAGTCTCCTTATAAGGAGAATGTTGACATGTGGCGAAGTCGACCGCTACTGATCCAGTTTGGGTATTGGAATTACTTTATCATCTTGTTGGGCAAGTCTGATCGTGCCATTGTATCGTGGTTTCAAGGTCATCTGGTAGGCTATAGACTGACACTATACTGAGTAATCTGGTCCAATTAAAGCGTTTTGTGAGAGACTGAAATGTATCGCCTATCTGGCAACGGCATCAAGTTTAGCCAAGGTCGTTTAGAGGGTGGACGGGAGTGTCTTGCGAAGTGTTGGTAGAAGTAAAATTGTGGTTTTGTCGATGCGCTGCGAATACAAACGGTGAAAATTATTTTTAAATTGATCTTGTTAAGTTCCATTTTGCAGCCTGTGAATTAGTATAAAATAAAATTAACTGGTTGTGTTAACTTTTATACTATGTCAGACCAGAGCCAACCTTAAGGTGGAGCGAATGGAGCGGCCGCTCTAGGCCCCTCGCCGCGGAATCTTACTCGGGCTATAATATAAAAAGTTTAGCTAAAAACAATCAGCAATTATTGTATTGTTGTCAGAACATAAATAACACCAACCGTAAATAAACATTATGTCAATTTTAAAGAAACAATCCATTTTTCATGTTTCCAAGTAAAGAAACAAAATCGAAAATATAAAGGTCACAAAACACAAAGACATAGTGAGTGTATTTTTAATGGAATTCTAGACTTTTTTTGTATCACATAATATAATAATTTTTTTAAACAGTTTAAAATACTTTATGTTCTTTTCATATTCATCTGAAGTATAGAGTTTTTGTACCACTGTTTCGAGTTTATTACGTAAACACAGTAATTTTAGTTGAATAACTTGTACCTTGTCTTGTACTTTTGAACCTAGCATTACTTCTGCGGGAAATATCCCCAGCAAAAGATCTCCACCTTTTGTAGGTGCGAAAACGCATTTTATAAAATGAAAACTTGCAAAGAAACGAATCAAATTTGTTAGACGACGTTTGGAAATGTCTGGCAATTTTTTACTCTACCGGGTATTCTGAATAAGGACATCCATTTTGTACCAGAACAAGTTCTGGATGAGTTGTGAGGTATGAGTAATAGCCTTGTACGTGTTACTTTGAATGCAACGTTGGCTTGTTATAAGTGTTTGTAGAATTTATGAACTCAGCTTCCACTTTGCCTGCTTTACATATTTATAGACTTGTTGAGGTGCAAATTGAGTCTTTAGTCCATCCTGGATTAGCTGCAGTGTGTTTCATTCTTGATCTTTATCTGTGTGTCGTTATATTCCGAGGGAGTTTTGTCGTAACATTGTGTTATTAACTAGCACGTACACTTACAATATATAATTTGAACTGGTAAATAAAATTATGTAAAAACTGTGATCTTATTCCCTATGTATTATACAAGGTGTCCACCTTTGACTGTCCAAAACTTTACGGGGTTATTTGTCAGGCAAAAGCAAGCAAAAAATCCTTATACAGTATATTATTTTTCAAAGGTGATTTTTTGTCGCCGATATCTCCCTTAATTCTTCATCAAAATTAATGATTCAATTATAATTTTAAAGCTTATGTTCCCCGCTATTGACGAAAAACAGGCAAATTTTTTCATTAGAAAAAGTTGATTAAAAAACTTTTCTATGATAGTTCTTATGATTCCTAATGAAAGGTGCCATTTATTAACAATCTGTTTAACTATCATGACAGATTTTAGTTAGATTGTTTACATTCTATAAGGGAGTTTAATCTATCACGCAAATCATTCAAATTAAATCTACCTACTAAATCAGGTAAGTGTAGGCCTACTCCTAACTTGCGAATAAATATTCGCACGGGTCAGCTAGTACCATATAAAATGTGTCCTATCTCGATCTGTTTTCTGTCTGTCCGTCTGTGTGTGATTTTCACAAATATCTTAATATCTCGGAAACGGTTTAAGATATAATCCTGAAACTGGGCATGAATATTCATCTGCATAGGGTACGTTTTACTTTAAAAAATTTGTTTTCCTGCAACAATATGTTTCAAAGTGGCGGCAGTTGAAAATTTTCAACGGTAAATATATAGAAAACTATACATTAAAAAAAAAAATGTAAAAACTCCAAATTTTTAGACTATTTTAAGATGATAAATGGTTTTTAATAATTGAGTCATAAATAACTGAGATAACTCAAATTTAGTGGTCGAATGTAGGGCTATTTTCTTGTGCTGAAGGTGGTCATATTAATGAAATAATAATAAAAAGGCATACAAAATTGTCAAATGTTTCATAATTTAGTTCTGAATAGAACTGTATAAAAACATATATCAATTTCAAAAATTTGTTTTAGAAAAAAAATCAGTTTTTATACCTACTACACGACCACTACTTTGCAACCATTGGTTTTAAAATTCACCAAAAATAGTAAATACTGTATATACCAATCGAAAAGTGTTGTATGTGTTGTATACATTTTTATAGCAAAAATCCAAATAATTCATATATGCAGAATTTAAAAGTTATTAGCTCAGACAGTACAAAATGTTTAGTAACGGAAGACAAATCCAACTTTATGCCTACATTACAAATAGTAAAACATTTTTGTAATTTTTTCAAAGTAAACAAAAGTTTTGTAATTTAGTTCTGAATATAACTGTAAAAATTTGTTGTAGAAAAAAAAAACAGTTTTCATGTATTTACTTACTAGACTACTAATTTGTATATTATCAACACTAAAAACTAAAGATAAAAATTACATTATACCTAGCACTTAGCTAAATAAACGGTATCAGGAAACTGACACATACTTTCACCCTCATTATAGGAACTTAATAAAAAAATATTACCAATTTTTTTTATTTTTAAAAGTAATTTTCCCATAAAAATCCATAAAATAACGGAAAACCCAACTTTTCTCAAAAACGGCTCGAACGATTTTCATTAAAATTTTATAGTTTATAGTACTTTTGGTCCCTAATAAACTATAAAATTTTAATCAAAATCGTTAGAGCCGTTTTTGAGAAAAGTTTAATTTTTCGGGTTTTATGGGAAAATTACCCTTAAAAATAAAAAATTCACAAAAATAAAAAAAACGCCTGGAGATACCGTGGATTAAAACCTCCATACCAAATTTCATCAAAATCGGACGACTGGTTTAGGCTCTAGGTCTGTTAACATCCACACACACACACACACACACACACCCACACACACACACACACACAGACATCACTCCGAAAACCACTTTTTTAGATTCAGGGGAACCCAAAACGGATATTTCCACTAATAACTCAAACTCAAAAAAATTTTGATGAATACAATACTTTCTCCATATACTATGGTATAGGGGGAGAAAGTAAAATGCTTATTTTAAATGAAATCTATTTCTACTGTAGTAATATACTACAATACACCTGTTTCTTTGTGGATGATAATGTAAAGAGTACGGCTGTATAGGTAAATACAAATTATCCTACTAAATTGTAATGTACCTGTTTGTTGTAGTAAAATAATTTCAAAATATGCCGTGAGCTGTTCAGGGAAGTTTAGAAAAAAGTCAGGTAAAAGTGAGGGGAGAGTCAGGGAAAAATCAAGGAAATTCGGGGGAAAGTCAGGGTAAAAGTCAGTGACAAGTCAGGGAAATGAATTACAAAAATTCTGTAGGAAACCTGCAGAAAGTGGAAGAAGAGTAAAAATATTTTATGCGTTTCTAAAATAATGTTGCCATCTTCAGTGATGCACGAAGTACAATAATCAAAATATAACTTTGTCATGGATTGCAACATTGTCGTTAAAATGTGTTTGAGTCTAAAAACATATTATCTGTGAGAATCTGTGTTCCAGTTATGTTCTACCAAGTACACTATCTCATAAGTTTAGCTCAATATTTATTCATGCATAGTAAATAACAAATTAATTGACTTCATACTTTTTTATTTGAGGCATTACAATACTTAAATAAACGGAATGATTTGAACACGATGAAGCTGGTAAAGTCCAACTGAGGTCTCGCAGATCTGACTCTGAACAGCTTTTGGTTGTCCGGCTCATCCGTGCACTCTGATAGCGTATCCGTAGTGTCTGTAAGGCGAAGCGTAGGCATAAGCAGGTACTGGTGCAGCGACTAAAGGTGCAGCATAAGCTAGCGGTACAGTATGCGCTGGAGTGTAAGCGAGATAAGCACTACGACGATAACGTGCGTGACCTTGCCCTTGTCCTTGGGTTTTAGCTACTTCGGAGAAGTGAGCTGCTTTCGCTGCTGCAACTTCGGGTGTATCGGCTAAGAAACCGGTCGGAGTAACTACTGGCGCAGCTTGCGGTCCACGGTATCCTCCGTTGTAGGCTGGGGCGGGTGCGGAGTAAGAGGGAGCCGAGTACTGAGCTGGTGCAGAGTAAGAGGGAGCGGAGTACTGAGCTGGTGCAGAGTAAGACGGTGAAGAGTATTGAGAAGGAGCGGGGGCAGAGTAAGCGGGCGCAGGTGCGGCATTACTGCGTTCGTAAGCTTCGGGTCTGTAAGAACCATCGTCATGTTGTTCAGCGGGACCGGCGTTCCTTTGAGCACTTTGTGCTCGGGCGACTAAGGAAAAGTGGGCGGCCTTTTCTGCGGCGACTTCAGGAGTGTCTGCCAAGAAACCGGTAGGAGTAACTATTGTCTTTGCAGGAGGGCCGGTGTAGGGACGACCAGATGGTGCTGGGTTGTTTTCGTAGACGGGTGCTGGTTGTTCCGCTGCTCTGAAGTAGTTAGGAGCATTGTAGGCAGGAGCTGGGTTGTAGGCAGGAGCTGCGTTGTAGGCAGGTGCTGGGTTGTAAGCAGGTGCTGGGGCATTGTAGGCAGGTGCTGGGGCATTGTAGGCAGGTGCTGGGGCGTTGTAGGCAGGTGCTGGGGCGTTGTAAGATGGATTAGCCGAGTTTCCAACCCTTGACACTTCGGCAAAGTGTGCGGCCTTGGCAGCAGCTACAGCTGGTGTGTCGGCTAAGAATCCATTTGGGTTGACTACTGGTGAAGCTAAAGGACCATTGTATCCACCGTTATTACCGTAGGCACAGGAGGCGGGGGATACAAGGTAGATTGCGAGCAAGACCTGGAAACAATTATAAATTTCTTATTTACTGGTTATTTAAAGTTAGCCTTTTACTAGTTAATATATTAAAAAGATAATTGTTTAGAAATAAATTAAAGATAAATGCATAATAAATATTTAGTCGCTCCTTCCATTGAAAATTGAACAATTATTTTGATAGGGTATTTTTAAACATATATCTGTCTAGCTTTTCCTACACGTACTGGTAACTGTAGGCCTAATGGTAAGTTGAATAAACAAACATTCTATGTGTATAAAAGGATAAGAAATTTTATTTGCTACAAGTTTTTGGTAATTTGTATACCGTTATGAAACGCTTTAGTTAGCCAGTTTTCCAGCTTCAACTTTTCAAAAATCGATTTTGATAATTATTATTGTTTTATGTATTCACGAAACGAATTCCATCAGTATCAGATTTATTCGTATTAGTTTGATAGAACTCTAGAAATATGTGTTATAAAATCATTTCTTTTTTTTGAAAAACCTTAAGTTTAATAAATCTTTATATTATACAAAATATTATACTGTATTTTTTTTTATTGAGTTTTTTTCCGTAAAGTGCTAAACTTTGGGGAATGGTTCTATGGGTCAGAATAACAAAAAAAGTTCATATAAACACAAACCCGAAAACACTTCGTTTTCTAGCTATCCACCATTTTGTGTTTTGTACAAAATTATTCTTAACTAGAGAACGGTTTGACTGATTAATTTCAAACTTGGCATGGAGTTTAAACTAACAACGATATATCTCAAGAAAAATAAGCCATTAAATCCGATCATAAGTTTCAAAATGGCGGCTGTTTGAAAATTTCAAACCTAAATTACTCAAAAACTGTACATTTAAACAAAAAATGTCAATGACACCTTTTTTGTAGCCCTTTTGATTCCCTATCGGATGGTGTAACTGTCAAAACAATCGGATGAAGAATAATAGTTAAGTTATGTGTAGCAATTGGTTTATTCAACCCTGCATCCTATACCAACACAATAAACACAGCAATAACACAACAATATTGTAGGTACATCCTTCATCCGATTGTTTTGCCAGTTACACTATCCGAAAGGAAATCAAAAGGGCTACAAAAAAAGGTGTCTTGACTTTTTTTTCTTAAATGTACGGTTTTTTAGTAATTTAGGTTTGACATTTTCAAATAGCCGCCATCTTGAAACTCATGATTGGGTTTAATGGCTTATTAGCGAATTTCCATAGAAAAATAAGCTATTACAGTGGCCCTAATGGTGAGACCCAAGGTCGGGAGTAGCAAATGAGCACCGATCATGGTCCCCAGAACATGTTTTGGGGTGTCATTAAAATTCATATATATATATATAGTCAAAAAAATCCAACAACCGGAAGTACGTTTTTTGACCGGAAGTAACTATTTTTTGAGATTTTTACTACGACAATGAAATTTTTTTAGAGTTTTTTCTAAAAACATAAATGTAGGATGTTATTTTGCACATTTTGTTTTTTTACGCGACCTTATAGCTCGCTTGGTTCCCCCAAAATCGACCAAAACTTAAAATACCATAAAAGTACCCGGTTTGAAGCCAAGTGGTGCAAACTCGCGATGCCACTAGGAGGAAACAAATTCTACTAATATATTGCGTACACACAAGACAGCTGTTCAACGCCTTCGTGAGTAGACCTATTTCCCAAATTGTTGGTTGAAACCCTAAAACATAGGGATATAAACTTAATTTTGGAAATTTGCTCAACTCACGTCAGCGGTCCAGCTGCGTGGTCGAATTATTTTTCTTGAGATATATCATTGTTAGGTTAAACTTCATGCCAAGTTTGAACTCAATCAGTCAAACCGTTCTATAGATAAGAATAAATTATTTTGTACAAAAAACAAAATTTTGGATATCTAGAAAACAAAGCGTTTTGGGGTATATGTTTGTATGAACGTTCTTCGTATTTCGACCCATAGAACCACTCACCGAAGTTTGGCAGTTTACTTATGGGACACCCTGTATACATTTTTTTTAGAAAACTGAAAATCTTTATTTCTCATAGACATAGTACTTAGTTATCTTTATATATATTTAAAGTAAAGATAGAAGAACACATAGAACAAACTTAAAACAAGGAAAACTTAACTTACAAAACTAAAAACAAAAACAATTGATATTCTCCACGAAAAATTTATGAAACCCTTTTTTCTCCCTTCGTGGCTCTGCCTATGCAAAGGGCTTACAAGACTACACTAGAAAAAATAGAGTTCCAATACATGGTAAGAAGAATAGAATTTACGAAATGCAGTATAATTGAAAAAAAAGAAGAAATATAAATTTCTCGTCCTAACTAAAGACCAACGAATATGATACAACGAATAAATACTTTATTACTATGTAAAATTATGAAGATAGTGTTACAATTTTTTTTATAATGTTACTACTCCCCCCCCCCCGGGCAATTATTAGCTATGCTTGCTTAAATTTTAATGTTAGTTATTCCATTTCATCCCTCTGACTTAATTAGTAAAATTGAAAATGTTTTTTACATCAATTAAGAATAATGTTAAATAATTTTAGCTGTATAGTTTGTAGGAATTTTTTAGTACAATTAATTTTTTTATTGTATAGGAGTGCTACTGCATTTAAATATATTTGTTTGTAGTGACCATGTTCTCTAAAAAATCCTAGTAGGCCTACTAATATGTGTAAAGTGAAATTAGTTGAGTAGTTTTTGAGAATATAGAAAAAGTAAGTGTTTGGATTACTATTTAATTTTAGGGGCAGTTAATCTATTTCATCCCTTTCACTTAAGTAATCAAATTGCAAATAGTTTTTTATGTACCTTACAAATAATATTACATAAATTTAGTTTTACAGCTTGTAGGAAGTTGGTTTAATTTACAGTAAGTAGAACCTCACTAATTCAAAATCCAAGGGAAAGCAATTTTTTCGAATTAAAGGAATTTTAAATTATAGAGGTTAGTGTACATAAAATTCGAACTACAGAGGTAAACTTTTATTTTAAGAATCCATTAAAAAATGTTTAAGGGAATCGTGTCTACCCCAAACTCTGTTACCTTAGCCCTTGCTCGAATTGGCGGTCGTTGTCCGTACCTCCGCACTAATTTGTGTTTCCACAGGCTTGTTTTTTTTTTACAAAGGTTGAAAAGCACTGTGACGACAAATTCACAATGATTGAATGAAACCTCGAACCACAAATAGAAGGAACAAAATAACCGAACAATCAAATGAAAAGTTATGTTTATTTTACTACTCTTATGCACATTTCAATGACGTAGTCATCATCCTTAGAGGGCTTTAACGCTACTCCATGCAAGCATATGTTTTAAATTTTCTCAAAAATAGTCATTATATGCCAATTCAAAAGGGGTTTATACGTTTTTTTAGCAAGAGGTCCGAAGAATTTAAATATGCCACTAAAATATTGTTTGATGTAAAACTTTAAAAGTTATTAGCTCTGGAAGCGCAAAATGTTTACTAACGGAAAAATCTAACTTTATACCTACATTACAAACAGTAAAACATTTTTGTAATTTTTTCAATACTAACAAATGTTTCGTAATTTAGTTCTGAATATATAACTGTATAAAAGCATACATCAATTTCAAAAATTTGTTTTAGAAAAAACAGTTTTTATGTATCTACTACACGACCATTACTCAAACTAGGCCTATTTGTTTTAAAATTCACCAAAATTAGTAATTATATCCCAATCCAAAAGTGTTTCGTACCTTTTTGCAGCTAAAGGTCCAAAGAATTCAAATATGCAACTAAAAAATTGTTTTAAATAGAACTGTGTAAAAACATATATTAATTTTCAAAATTTGTTGTAGAATCCTCGGTTTTTATGTACCTACTACACAACCACTACTAAAACTATGCCTTTTTTTAAAATTCGTCAAAAATAAAAATCATATCCCAATCCAAAAGTGTTTTTACACCTTTTTGTAGCAAAAGATCCAAACAATTAAAATAATATGCTACTAAAAAATTGTTTCATGTAAAAGTTTAAAACTTGTTAGCTCAGCGCAAACTGTTTAGTAAGGGGTGAAAAAAGGACCTTACGCCTACATTACAAATAGTAAAACATATTCGTTATTTTTTTTTCAAAATTAACAAATGTTTCGTAGTTTAGTTCCTAATAGAACTGTATAAAAACATGTTAATTTCAAAAAATTGTTTTAGAAAAAAAGTTTTTATGTAGCCTATCTACTACACGACCATTACTAAAACTAGGCATTTTTGTTTTAAAATTCGCCAAAAATAGTAATTATATCCCAATCCAAAAGTGTTGTATGAAAAGAATTCATATAGGGATGTAGGCTAACTAAAAATTGTTCTGAATAGAACTGTATAAAAACAAATCAATTTCCCAAATTAGTTGTAGAAAACCCAGTTTTTATGTACCTACTATACAACCACTACTAAAACTAGGGGTTTTTTTAAATTTGTAAAAAATAAATATTATATCCCAATCCAAAAGTGTTGTACACCATTTTGTACCAAAAGGCCCAAAGAATTATAAAAAAAAATTCGAATAGAACTGTATAAAAACATGTCAATGTTCAAAATTTGTTGTAGATAACCCAGTTTTTTTTATCTACCTACTACATGACCACTACTAAAACAAACGAGCAGATTGTACAGAACAAATTCGTATGAATTTTGCACAATTCAAATGTCCCCTTGGAGCTTGCGGCCCCTAGGCACGCCTAATAAGTTTTGACCCTAGCAATTTACTGCTCTATGACAGACCTTAGATACAGGATACGACTAGGCTGCCCTTGACCCACAGCTAACCTGACCTTGCACATTCCCACTATGTGAAAGTTGTCCGTAGCATTGCACTTCCCTAATACACTTATTCTACAAAACTAAACACTTTACATCACAAACTGGTTCTACACAAACAACACTTCAATGGCGCGGACTTACCAAGAATTTCATGTTGTATGAAGTCGATATGAGAGACCTGTGGTAATGGGAAATAGTGCAATTGTGCTTTATATAGTTAACTCCAAGGCCAGTACGGTACAAGCCTACAGTACTTCCTACCCCGCCTACACCCTTGGCTATTCCTTTGTCATAGGTTAATCGTGTTAATTTGAAACGTGAAAAATTAGTTCATGAGCATTCGATGGTTTTATTTTAATTGTTTTGTATTACTCCTGGTCTTATGCGGGAGTTTTTGTTAGTGTAGACTGTAGAGTGCGGTTTTAGAAGGTCATGGGCGACAAAGGTGGTTTTTATGCCATTTTGTGAAACTAGCTGCAACTTAATGGTTTGACAGATTTCTTTTAGTCTTTACGAACTGGTCTTCGCTGCGTGACTGTCAGTTTGTTAATAAAGTAAACTTTAGGTGAACCCAGGTCCAGTGAAAATAATTCGACCTCGCATCTGACCGAACCGCTGACGTGAATTGAGCGAATTCGAAAATTACGTTAATATGTTTTAGATTTTCAACCAATATTTGGGAAATTGGTCTACGCACGAAGGCGCTGAATAGCTGCCTATGTGTACGAAATTAGTAGAATTTGTTTGCACCTAAGTCTCCAGCTTTGACTCCCGCGCTCCTTGCGGTCCCGGGTTATGGATTGCTTCGCTTCGCTCGCAGCGTACAAACTCGGCCGTCGGCCTCGGATCAGAAGATGTCACCACGGTAAAAACTCCCGCACGTGGATTTGAACCGGGTACTTTTATGGTATTTTACGTTTGGATCGATTTTGGGTAAACGAAGCGAGCTGTAAGGTCGTAAAAAATGTGCAGAATAATATCCTACATTTATTTTTGTGGATAAATCTCTAAAAATGTTTCATTCTAGTACGAAAAATTAAAATTAAATAGTTACTTCCTGTCAAAAATGTGCTTATGGTTGTTGGATTTTTTGGCTAACGAACTTGTCCGTGTGACCTAGACAACCAATGTGTGAACTTAAATACGGCCGGTAGAGTGCGAACACATGTATACATTTTAATGACACCCTAAAACATGTTCTGGTTACCATGATCGGTGCTCATTTACTACTCCCAAACTTAGGTCTCACCATAAGGGTCACTGCAATAGCTCAACTTTCCAATAAAAATTCGCTAATAAGCATTCTTAGCTAGTTGCTAGGTACATTCCACAGCAGTCCCTATCATTCTCGAACATTTTGAAACATTCTGTAACATTCCGCAAAAGTCCCTAACATTATCGAACATTTTGGATCATTCGGAAACATTCCACAACAGTCCCTATCATTCTCGAACATTTTGAAACATTCTGTAACATTCCACAAAATTCTACCTAACATTATCAAACATTTTGAAACATTCTGAAACATTTCACAACAGTATATAACATTCTCGAACGTTTTGAAACATTCTGAAACATTCCACAACAGAATATAACATTCTAGAACATTTTGAAACATTCTGAAACATTCCACAACAGAATATAACATTCTCGAACATTTTGAAACATTCTGAAACA
>JAGFPH010000496.1:406586-424671 GCA_018207615.1 Philaenus spumarius
GGGGGGTTTGGGGGTTCAAAGTTACAAAATCACGATTTCTCTAAAACCATCGAACGGATTGGAATGAAATTTGGTATGTAGATTCCCCTAATGCCATAGGTACTCGCTATAAGAAAAGGTTTTAAAAATTTGAAATTTTAGGGGGGTTTGGGGGGTCAAAGTTACTAAAAAGAAACACCGCACGGATTGGAATGAAATTTATTATGTACCTTCCTCTAGGGCCCTAGGTGCTCGCTAAAAAAGAGTTAAAAAAATCGAAATTTTAGGGGAGGTTTGGGGAGGGTCAAAGTTACTAAAAATCCCCATATAAGAAATACATAGTGTAATATATTTATTGTTATATTTTGTGTTAGTTAATATACATTTAACTTTGCTTTGTCTATCAGTGCAAAGCCGGGTCGGGCCAGCTCATCTAATAGAGAATCGAAACGCATGAAATTTTAAAACGCATGAAATTTTAAAACGCATCATTGGATATAATCATTTATTTTTCTTAAAGTAGATCATAGTTAGGTTAAATTTCATGTAAAGTTTGAAATCAATAGGTATAACCGTTCTCTAGATATACATTATTTTTTTAAAGAAACAAAATGCCAATATCTGAAAAACGATGCGTTTTTGGAAAAATAAATTTATTCTTAATTTTCTCTTTATTTTGACCCATAAAACCATTTCCCGAAGTTTGGCTGTTTATTTATGGGACACTTGGTGGTTTTAAAATGATTATAACATCAGTCATTTTTCCAATATGGAGCCCAACTTTAAAATTTCTTATAGAAATCCCGTTTTCTAATACGTTTTCAGATTTTATACATACCTGTAAGACTTTTTTTACTCTGCTTATTTCTTAAAACCGAACCATTTTCGTGTAAATTGGAGTTGAAATTTTGATTTTTATATTTTTGTAAAGCTATTAAACTTTACTTCTGATCAGTGATTTATTAGAGGGCGGGTATAATTGCATGGCGTGGGTCCTTGTTAATGACACAGCTAAAGGCTATCATTAAACAAGATAGAGGAATCGACAGGTACGTCGTACAATCAGCTTGTTAGCGATATCGATCTGTTGAATCTAGACTGATCTGAAGACAACCGTACTGAACCAAAATATATAAGAAAAAAGATAGCCCATGATTTTTGGTAGGCCTATATCTACACTAATATTACAAAGAGGTAAAATTTGTTTGTTTTGCGGGGGTAATCTCTAGAACTACTGAACCGATTGAAAAAATAGTTTTACTAATAGAAAGCTACACTATCCTTGAGTAACATAGGCTAGAATTGGTTTTGATTTAAAGGTTAAAACAACCCCTAAAACAATAAATATTATTTGTTATACTTTCCTTAAAGCTAGAGAGCTGAAATTTTGTACAATTATTTCTTACAAGATACGTAAAAAAAGTAAAGTGGTTTTGCATTTTGTCGCGTGCTGCTAAGGGGTGAAAATGTGATAACAACCCCTAAAACAATAAAAATTAATTGTTATATTTTCCTTAAAGTTAGTGAGCTGAAAATTTGTACCTTTATTTCTTTCAACATACATAAAAAAAGTATCATAGATTGACATTTAGTCGCGTTCTGCTAAGGGGTGAAAATGTAGTAAAAATGTTGATTGTTATTTTTTTCTTAAAAATAGAGAATAAACCCTTAATAAATTAAGGAATTTTAAAATAAGAAACCACTGTGTTACATCCTAATTAAAATAAATAAGACATATTAGAATTTAAGAGTAGGACCTGTTTGCATTTTCTTCGACGCGAGTCACCGCGAGGGTTGGCGAGCGAAGCGAGCAGGGGGGCGGAGCCCTCTAGTTATAAATAAATTAAAGAAAGCAGTCGCGGGACTGCCGACAGAAGCGACAACTGTAATAAATATAAGTCGTTGGTCATATTGGTTTAATCTGAAATTTGTTTATTTTAACACTACCAAGTAAACTATTTTAACACAACTTGAAAAATGAGGAAGCACAATGTCCATTTAAGAGGTAATATCAAATAAAATACAACTTACAAAATGAGGAAGCACAATGTTCATTTCAGAGGTATTACCAAGTGAACTATTTTAAAACAACTTACAAAATGAGGAAGCACAATGTCCATTTCAGAGGTATTACCGTGTTAACTATTTCAACGCAACTTACAAAATGAGTAAGCACGATGTCCATTTCAGAGGTATTACCAAGTAAGCTATTTTAACACAACTTGAATAAAAGGTACCAGATAACTGCCGCATAGCCTACTTTCTCCCAGTTGAAACTTTATACCTTCCCAAGAGTGGCATAGGAGGTGGTTATTTAGAATTTCAAAAGTAGGAAAATGTTACCATGGAAAATATTAGATGCATGTAACACACATCCATATTATATTATATTATTATTATTATTTAAACTATTCGATCGATTTCGAACAAATTTGCACCAAACATGTCAATTAGGCCTGAAAAAATATCCACGAAAAAGGTTTTGAAAATTTTTGAAAAACAACCCCTTTTTGGCCAAAAACTCCCAAAAATCTGTTATTATTATTATCTAAACGAGAATTTTTAGAAATATGATTTTTTTTTGCAAATATAAATAAAAAAGGGCTACAAATAAGCAAAATTTTATCAAAATCGTTAGAGCAGTTTTTGAAATTTTTTGATTTTTCTCGTTTTTTGGCCATTTTTGAGGGGTAAAACCCCTTAAAAATAAAAAATTTGGAAAAATTAAAAAACACCTGGAGATATTCCAGAACTACACCTAAATACCAAATTTCATCTAAATCGGACCGTTGACTCCAGCACTGTACACATCCCTACAGACACACGGAATGACATCACAGAAAAAAAAATTTTTTTGAGCTCAGGGAGCACCAAAACAAATAATTCCACTAAAAATATTTTTGGATTCAGGGAGCACCAACACAGATAATTTCACTAAACATTTTTTTGGGGTTCAGGGAGCACCAAAACAGATAATTCCGCTAACAATTCAAATTCTAAAATTTATACGAAAACAATACTTTCTCCGTATACTACGTATAGGGTGGAGAAAGTAAAAAACAGATAATTCCACTGAAAATTCAAATTCGAAAATTTGGACGAAAACAATACTTTCTCCATATACTACGTATAGGGTGGAGAAAGTAAAAATGAGGAAGCACGACGGCCGTCGTTTAAATAACACGACTTTTGACTATTAATTGGTGACGGTAAGTTCCTATTATATTATTTATAACAATAGTCGGTATGGCGAAAAACATAATTTTTGATATTGCTATCATAACATCATGCAGGTTATTAATTTGTTAATATTAGGAATAAGTAGGTAGTATGTTATTTTCCAGAACTATGATTGTCCATGACTTTGAACCTAAGCTCTATTTTGCGCCATTCTGTTTCTCTTTTAATAAGCTTTTCAATGGTGCATTACATGACCCACCTTTATATTTGAAATTGTTTACACCCGTAAGCACAAGTCCCCCTAAATCATAAAGTTTCGGATATGCCCAAACATTTGTGCTGTTATGCAACTCAAGATAAATACAAAGTTTGTTAACTTATTTGCAATAAAAAAAATAATAAAGAGGGTTGGTTAAAGGGGTTTTATGAACACTATGTATACGTGTTCGCACTCCAACGGCCGCATTTTGAGTCCGATTTGGTACACACGGTGATTGTGTAAGTCACTCGGTCGAGTTCGTTAGCCAAAAAAATCCAATTACAGGAAGAATGTTTTCGGACCAGAATGAAAATTTTTTGGGATTTAATCTACAAAATAAATGTAGGATACTATTCTGCACATTTTGTTTTTTTACAATCTTATAGCTCGCTTGGTTCCCCAAAACCGGTCAAAATGTAAAATACCATAAAAGTACATGGTTCAAATCCTGAACCAAGTCGGTGGGGACTTTACCGAGTGGGTATCTTCTGATACGAGGCTGACGGCCGAGTTTGTACTCTGGGAGCGAAGCGAAGCAGTCCATCACCCGAGTCTGCAAGGTGCTGCGAGTGGAACAAAGCAGCGGCGTGAGTCGAAGCTGGAGGCTTAGGTGCAAACAAATTCTACTATATTTCGTAAACTCGGTAAGCTATTCGCCACCTTCGTGAGTGGATCAATTTCCCAAATAGTTGGTTGAAACCCTGAAACATATAAACTTAATTTTGGAAATTCGCCTTACTCACGTCAGCGGTTCATCTGCGTGATCGAATTATTATAATACAGTGAATTTAAACAAAACAATAACAGCCTTAAAATATATTTCTATGTGAATAAGCCCTTTCACTGTTTCCTTATTTAAAGTTTAGTGCAAAATATTAATAGAAATAGAAGGCGCGGTCATTTTCTATTAATGAAATACATGTGAATACTATACCAGGTGTTCCAAAAGTCCCACCCCCTATTTTTTTTATTTTTTATTAATGGAAATAGACAGATTTGCTTTGGGGATTGTTAACGTGAACAAAAATGGAGTTTTTTTTTGCGTATCGTAAATTTCAACCCTTCCAATTTTGGGGGTAAGTAGAAAATTTAAAATGAGAACCCCTATTGAGTGACACCTCGTTTAAAGGCCTTGATAAAAGAAGAAGATTGGCTCAAACCGGAGGTCTGGATGTTGACTCTATCCAACATAATGGCCAATCAAAGTTATAACTTTTCCCCATTTAAATAACATTGAAATATTAAAAATGATACATCTGTTATTTTTTACAAGGATTTCATCCAGTAGGTCACTCACTCAATCTAAGTTATAAAATCAAAGTAATTAGAATAAAAAAAGTAAAGCTAAGCCCTCTGGACTTTCCAGGTACTGGACTTTCGGTTGATACAACCTTGCAAATGCTTTGTTACTGTGCACGTTTGTCGATTCCTAATAGTAAAAAGTCCAGTACCTAAAAAGGGGTTGAAATTTACGATACGCCAAAAAAAACTCCATTTTTGTTCATGTTAACAATCCCTAAAGCAAATCTGTCTATTACCATTAATAAAAAAAATAATAGGGGGGGGGACTTTGGGGACACCTGTATACACATACACTTTATTTTGTATGTTTATAGACTCCGTCAAGTTACTCCTCCCACAACTGTGCGAACGGAGCGGGCACAGAGGTTGTGCGAAGCATGCGGTTATTTCCTCTAGTAGGTAGGAATTGTATTTACATGAATTAGTTCAGAAAACAAGACGCACCCATTTTAGAATATTTTAATTGCAATATTTTAGTCAAGCGAGTATAAAAACAGATTGTCTAAAGGTTGATTTAAATGTTTAGTGTAAAACAGAACAAGTGACCAAAGTGATCAGTCATGGCTGAAACCAGTCTTAGAACGACTTTTTGTTCTTGATGCCAATCGGTATGTGTTTTTAATTGGTATTAAAATGTTATAAATCGTCGTGTGTTAATCTCATGTTGAGATGTTTTCCTTCTATTTGATGGATTGTTTTGTTTATGTGTTGGTAATTACTCCATTTTAGAAGGAATTATTAAACTGTCATGCATGACTTCGACCTGGTAAATCGGGAACCGCGCACCGCACAGTGGGGCAAAATTTCGAAAAACCGTTTAAAATCTTTGTACTCTCACACAGCCCTGTGACAAATTGTTATTGTGTAATTATTGTTGTTATTTTATCGTATTATTTAGTTTGTCTGTAGTGTGTGTAAATTAAAAGTTTAATTTTATACCTGTGTGTGACCGTATGCGCATTATGCGAATGCTCTTCGTTATCCAGGCAATGATAACTACCCAGGTTTTTCGCCTTTAAAAAAAATTGTACTCTCACCAAACTAAAGTAAATAAACGGTACCAGGAACTGGCACATACTTTCTCACAAACATATTTAAATTATTAAACAGATTCACTGTGACTTCATAATTGTAGGAGAGGTGATTAAAGTAGAAGATTAACTAATACATATTATTATTAGCTAGAGAGAAAACTATTCGATCGATTTCGAACAAATTTGCACCAAACATGGCAATTAGGCCTGTATAGATGCACGAAAAAAGGTTTTGAAAAACAACCCCCTCTTCGGCCAAAACACCCCCAAAAATAAGTTATTATTATTTTTATTAGCTAAACGAGAATTTTTAGAAAGATGCGGATTTGCATATTGTAGGGTACATTAACGGCTACAAATAAGCAAAATTTTTATCAAAATCGTTAGCCGTTTTTTTTATAAAATTTTCAAAAATAAGCGAATTTTTTGAGTGTAGATATCTTGGAAACTATGCGAGATAGCGAAAAAACGATTAGATCCAATTTTGTTGCACATTTTGTGAGCTTTAATTTTGTATAGAATGGTCTTACATATTGTTCGAGATGTAAGTGAAAACCCGAAAACTCCTACGGCTCCCATGCACCCCGCTCACCTGCTAGGAGTGGAAACTTTTAGTATGTTTACCTCCTAACTAGTCCAAACAATGTCACAAAGTCAAAAATTGTGTTCCTTCCATTTCTCTCTACACTTCCCTTTTGAGCATTCATTGACTGGACTATAACTTTTATCATACAAATATATTGATTTATACAAATTTAATGAAGACATACATATTTGTTTAACTTCGGAAACACATTCGTACATCTTTGTATAACATATAATCATTCCATTATTAATTTCTTCACTATATTTTTAATTACTTCTAAATCATTTGATCTATCAATATGAAATTAAACGTAATAAAAAATTTAATATTTTTATCTTTATTTAGATATATAATATATATATATTTGTTAAATTTTTTTTATATATATACAAAAAAATTTACCAAATAGGCCTACATTTTATAATCCTTAAAATTGTACACATTTACCGAGTTAACAATCCCCGTCAGCATAGTTAGGTAGGCCTAGATAAAGTCTGTTGTTTTTAAATAGTATTGACATCGTTGGCTGTGGATTCCACGTAAAACTGTAGGTCCCGTCTTCATTAGCCTTAAGGGTCTGCTCCAGTAAACGAGAAATCAACAGGAAACGCACTTCCGGTATCACTGTATCCCTATCTAACCAGTGCAATTTCTTGCATCTGAACGCTTTGACATTGCCTCATTTCATACCATTTTATATGTCTATCTTTTGTAATGGAGTGTTGAAAAAAAAACTGAATATTCTTTATAAAATTTCGGATCCTACTTGCAAATTATTTTTCATTATTAATTTTTTATTGTGTTAGGAAAAAAATTCAAACTTTGTACTTACAAAATGTCAGTTACTTGACAAATGAAAAAAAAATTTAAAAATGTAAATTGCAAGAAGGATGCGTATTGTTACTGTGCTTAAAATGAGACCTTGCAAACAATTTTATGATAAAAAGTAAACGAAATAAATGGTATGAAATTTAACATTGCTCTTATGGGATAAAAATCCATTTTATTTTTACTGGAGCTGACCCTTAAGTGCAAAACAGCAGGACGTTAAAAAAAAAAAAAATTAATTAAAAAAAAAATTTAAATAGTATTGTTTTAAATTATGTATTACTGATGTGTATCTAATTAATCTGCCTGTGATTTTTCACGGGGACTTACTAGTTACATATAAACATGGGGTCCGGTGGCTTCTAAAATAATGAAATTTATGTTACTCCACTGCAGCAAAGCTTTACAGTGACCGCATAGTGATTTCCAGTCCTGAACAGCTGATGTAAGGGGCAAGTTATGCAATCAGTCGGGTCAGTATGTATTCCAACGTTGGCTACGCTGTCAGGGGCTTTGTCAAGGTCACAACAAGGGCACACCCAAAGCACTGCTCTATATTCTGCCAATTAAACAACCGTCCGCCGAATGCTTTATTAGCTATACACTGGTACTGGCACGACTGCCTTGACATTTTCTGATTATTTCGACGTTTTGGTGGACAGTTGAAGTAGAATTGGGTGTTAGTTTAATTAAAAAGCTTTTTAATTTTTTAAGTAGGACATGGTTTGTTGTTAGTGTAATCGTCGGAATAAAGATATAGTTTCCAGTTTTTGTATGGTTGCGATAGAAATGCTTGGAAGTAGATTCTGACCCAAGCGCTGCAGCTTTATGTAATACACCACTTATACAGGGTGCCCCCGAACTTCCTGGTCCCCTTTTGTGGATTTGTTCCTGGGATCGAGACAAACTTACTTGTTCCACTGTCTGTATGTATGTTTTATTTTTACAAAATAATTGCTGTCTAGAGAACGGTTTGACCGATTGAGTTCAAACTTGACGTGAAGTTACACCTAACAATGATATATTTTAAGTAAAATAAGCGATTATATCCAATCATGCGTTTCAAAATGGCAGCTGTTTGAAAATTTCAAACCAAATTACTCAATAACCGTATATTTTACCATAAAATGTCAAGACTCCTTTTCGTAGCCCTTTTAATTCCCCATCGGATGGTGTAACTGTCAAAACAATCGGATGACGATAATAGTTAAGTTATGTGTAATAATTGGTTTGTTTAAGCCTATACCAACACAATAATCACACCAATATTGAGGTTACATATTGCTGTTGTTACTTTTAACTTAAGGGTCGGTTCTAGTAAAACAAAAAGCAACCTGCGACTCCAGCGTAGCGGCGGTAGGTTACATGGACATTGCTCAGCCTAAATCCATTTAAAACCCGCAATTGTTCAAATAGCGTTTTAAAAAAATACCAAACTCTTGGTAACGAAATTCTTCATGCGAATGGCTTGGTAGTTTTTCGCCATAATTAATTAATAGTGGCAACATAAAAAAATATTAAAAATCAATGTTTTAAATTGATAATAAATACTAAACAAAATGTTTTTCTTGGTTTTGGAAAAGCCATTTGCATTCATATTGGCCATAGCTTTAAAATGACATATCGTTCATAATTATCCGATAAAAAATAAAGGAAAAATTTTGATTTTAATTTAACATTGGTCTTATGGAGTGTCAACCAACATGGCCGACAGCTAGAGCCGACCCTTAACCTATTATCCTTCATCCGATTGTTTTGATAGTTCCACCATCCGATAGGGAATTAAAAGGGCTACAAAAAAAATATCTTGGCATTTTTTTTAAATGGGCGAATTTAGGGTAATTCAGGTTTGAAATTTTCAAACAGTCGCCATTTTAATACGCATAAATGGATATAATCTCTTATTTTACATGAAATAAATGTTAGATTCAACTTCACGTCAAGTTTGAACTCAATCCACGAGTAGGATTTTACCGTGGAGGAATCTTCTGATCCGAGGTCGACAACGAGTTTCCGCTGAGAGCGGAACGAAGCACCTTAGCCGGGGCTGGAGGCTGAGGTGCAAACAATTTCTACTAATATATTTCGTACACACAGGCAGCTAGCTTCTTCGTGAGTAGATAAATTTCCGAAATATTTGGTTGAAACCCTAAAACCGTATAAACTTAATTTTGGAAATTCGCTCAACTCACGTCAGCGGTTCAGCTGCGTGGTCGAATTATTAGCGAATTTCCATAGGAAAAATGAGCTATTGCAGTGGCCCTTATGGT
Organism: Philaenus spumarius; assembly: GCA_018207615.1. NCBI lineage: Eukaryota > Metazoa > Arthropoda > Insecta > Hemiptera > Aphrophoridae > Philaenus > Philaenus spumarius. Next base: position 416,025 of record JAGFPH010000496.1, read on the forward strand.
GAGACCCAAGGTCGGTAGTAGCAAATGAGCATCGATCATGGTCCCCAGAACACGTTTTGGGGTGTCATTAAAATTCATATGTATATGTGTTCGCACTCTAGCGGCCGCATTTTAAGTCCGATTTGGTCCAAATTTGGTACACGTGTTGGTTGTCTCTATCGCTCGGACGAGTTCGTTAGCAAAAAAAAATCCAACAACCGGAAGTAACTATTTTTGAGATTTTTACTACGATAATGAAATTTTGTAGAGTTTTTCTACAAATATAAATGTAGGATGTTATTTTGCATATTTTGTTTTTTTACGCGACCTTATAGCTCGCTTGGTTCCCCCAAAATCGACAAAAACTTAAAATACCATAAAAGTACCCAGTTCAAAGCCAAGTGATGCAAACTCGCAAGGCCACTAGGAGGAAACAAATTCTACTAATATATTGTGTACACACAGACAGCTGCTCAACGCCTTCGTGAGTAGACCTATTTCCCAAATTGTTGGTTGAAACACTAAAACATAGGCATATAATCTTAATTTTGGAAATTTACTCAACTCACGTCAGCGGTCCAGCTGCGTGGTCGAATTATTTTTAATCCAAATAATAAGATTAGTGTACATTATTGTAACGATCAAAATATACATGTATCACAGGTTAGTCCAATCGAAACATGCGACAGAATTGTAATGGAGGACGCTTGTCTTTCGCAAAAATATCTCTTCGTTTTTGGGTTCAAGGGTGTCTCTCTGTACTGCCGTGTGTCGGTCTCTAGCGTTAGAAACTAAACTATATGTTTGCCATTTGATATTAAGAGTCCTTCGAGGCTAACGGCCATCTTGGATTTGCCCGCCATAAGAGCAATGTTAATTTCAAACAGCCCCTGAAGAGTTATTTGCCATCCCAAAATAATTTTTCACATACCAAAGTGATTGTAATTTAAATATCTAGGGCACTATGAGATAAGATATTTAGTTTGTAGTTTTTTATTTGCTTTATGAGTAAAAAATTAATACTAAAAACAAATATTTTTTGCAAAAAATTGGTTTGTTTTTTGAGACTTTAATTTTCACAGTTCCCTTAGTAAATTTGTTCTTAAAACTCTGTTAAATTTTCAATGTTTTAGGTGGAAAGATTAAACGGTAATTTACGTTTAAATGAAGTAATGTTACGTCGGTCGTTATGCGCCAAACGGTATGTTTATCAGGCATTTGTAGTTCTCTAGTTGACCGAGAGAAGAGAAGCGCTAGAGTCGTTCGCGGTGGTACGGTTAGGCTCCAAGGACTCTTAATGACAATTGATGGTATTGACAATGGTTTGTTTAAGTTTTTAATGTTTGTAAGTAAGCTTTGGTTTGCGTTAGCCTAACTCTACTGCAACTATATTCTAACGTGTATTTCTTGTGTTTCAGGTGAGTCCAGATCGTAGTAAAACTAGAAGAACGTAAGTCTTTAATTATAATTTTTGAATTAACACTTACAATAATCTATTCAGTAGGAGGTAGTTCTAACATGGATAAAAATCGAGCGGTGATTCATCTTTTAACAAAAGATGGGAATACCCCAAAGGAGATTCACAATCGCTTAGTGGGAGTTTATGGGGAGAACGGCCCTTCTCAGACAACAGGGAATAACTAGTCAAAGCTTTTTAAATGGGACAGAGAACCGCTAGAAGATGGTCCGGATTGGGAGGCCGATTGAGTCACTCACACCAGAAAATATCGAATAGGCGAAGCAGCTGATGTTGAATGATGGACGTCTAAAGAAAAAGAAAATTTCTCTGATGGTTTTAGTATCGGTCACAACAGTTCTCAGAGTTTTCATCTGGGCATGACAATGTGAGCGCAAGTTGGGTGCCCCGATACCGTTCTTCTTTTCAAAAACGTGCTCGAGTGGACTGTTGTCGCGATTTTTTGACTCTGTTTGAGGGTGACAAGGAGGCCATATTTGACCGAATAGTCACTGGGAATGAGACTTGGGTGCACTACTACGACCCTGAGAGCAAGCAAGAATCCATGCAGTGGTACAAAATTGGCGGTCCTGCTCCAATCAAGTTCAAAACTGCATCAGTTGGAAAAGTGATGGTGACCATTTTTTGGGATTCCAGAAGAATACTGATGATTGATTACAAAGAAAAAATACTAAAATTACAGGTGCATATTATGCTAATGTCTTGAGCTTGCTAAAAGAGAAAATCAATAGCAAGAGAAGAGGGCAAAGGTGTCTCGCTGCTGCACGACAATGCGCCTCTTCACATTGCACAGACAGCAATGGTCGCTCTGACTGAATGCGGTTTTCAGGAAACAGCCAGCCGCCGTTCAGATCCGACCTCGCCCCAAGTGATTATTATTGTTCCCGAACTTGAAGCGCGACCTCCGTAGACGTCGATTTTAGGACGAGGAAGCTCTCAAAAACGCTGTGGAGACTCATTTTGAGGGCAAAGAAGAAGGGTACTTCAGAAGGGGAATATAATTACTTTATGAAAGTGCATTCGTCTTAAGCTAGAATATATCGAAAAATAATGCTCAATGAACATGATTTTTTTTATAAAACATCACAGGATCTTTTGGACCTCCCCTCGTATTATACTATCTTCTTTTAATCTGTTTTTCTTAGACACAAATTTACTTTCTGGTTTAGTTGTGATGGCTGTGTGATACAGTTGAGATACGTAGAATTTACATAAATCTATTTACATATTTTTACCGTATTTGTTTTTGTTTAAAATAGTTTAATTACTTTAAAATATTCTGAGTCCTCGTAGTGCTTAAATATTTTAAAACTAATTCTTGTTTGACACAATTTATTTCGGACCAAAAGGGGCTTCGCTCGCAGATATGAATAAGTTTATTTAAAAAAAATAGGGTACCGTAAATATTGACGGTTCACTGGCCGCCAAAAACGTACAGTGAGTTTCGTCCAAATCAATCTATGTTTCCTATTTAGGCTTACTTACATGATCAGCTCTGCGCCAGTAATCGCAAACACCACTATGTCCGCCAGTTTGAGGTGCATAGTTCAATCTTTTACACCTTAAAAGCAAATAATGGTAATGTTTTTTCTCTCCTGTATATAACTTAAGAGTAATATGTATCAAGTTTTAGGTCTCTAGCTTTTTAGTCCGTTTCCTATTTCTAGAGCATTCTCGAACAGAAGTCCCTTCGATGGTCCAAAACCGTCTGGAACTTTCTCGTTACGTTTTGGAAGATTGTATAACACACTGGAACATTCCACAACAGCCTCCAACATTCTCGAACATTCAGGAGCTTCTATAATGTTCAGGAACATTCCGGTCAGTTTCGGGCGCTTGGGCACTCGGTTCTCAGCTCCTTCGCCGACTTCCCATGAGACGTCCATTTGTGCTATGCGCTTTTTTAACACCCAATGCTCCGGATTTAACCCCTGCAGTTCCAAACCGAAACCGTCTTCATGGAGGGGGATGGGGGGGCTACCTTACCATATAACCTCATGGGGCTGCTGGGATAAATATAAATGGATTGTTACGGGCGATTTAAAATTCTCAAACAGATTCTAAACCTAAATACCATGAGCTTCAAAACGTATATTTCAGATTTCCGTAAAAATGCTGATAAGTTGGTTAAAAGTGGACCCTAAACGCACTAGTTGCACTGGTTTTAAGCAGAACGTTCGGCATCCTGCGACAGAGCAGTGGACTGGTTTCGTGCAAACGCGCGACAATCATCGTGGTGAAAACGCGGGATGCTCCAAGTTCCGCGTTCCAGAATGCGCGACACAAAACACCGTGCATAAAACTATCCTTAAGCACAATTTTTGTGTCGCGCGACAGACACGCCGCGTTTCTGGTTCTATTAAATGAAATGGGAATATTTTTGCAGGAACGCGCAAAAATTTGTATCGTCGGTGGGACGCCGCGTCCCTAGATACCCGCGACAGATTATTTAAACGTAGCTTAAGAGACTGTCGCGCGTTCGCTCTAAATACATTTAGTGAAATGGGTGCATTTATGCAGAGCGTTCGACGTCCCGCGACAGAGCAGTGGATAGGTTTCTGCTCTTCTTGAAATTCAAGGGTGGGGGAGGTTCTATTGTATCAGCTACCCCACCTATTTAGGAACGCGGCAGTAGAAAACGCGTGAACAAATTGTGACCGAAATGCCTTACGCGCGACAATCAACGTGATGAAAACGCGGGACGCATACATAACACTACGCACATGGTTCGGAGTCTAGTGGAGTAGAGTTGGTGAGGAAACTTCTCCGCCTCTGGCTAGTTTTATCATACAAAAATCGCTACTGACTGGTCTAGAAGTTGAGAAAAGCCGGGGAAATGAATTAACATAATTCTGTAGGAACCAGGCTACAGATAGTTTGCGCAAATGCGTTCTTATACAAGTGATACAAGCCTCTCGTATTACTTTTTTTTGAATAAGAACACTTCTGGTACGCAGGTAAGTAATAACTTTTAAAGTTGTATTTACTTTGTCAGTTTTATCGTTTTTTTCTTCATGATCTACTTACAATGGCTTATAGCCAATTGGTCTCCCACTGCGAAGACCTTCAGTGTGTTGGTATTTATGTTATGTTGGAGAAGATTGGTGGGTTTCCATTAAATGTACATTACATTATTATTTGATACACATATCTTTTACACTAACGCGTTTTCTTTTACTGCTTAATTTTACTATCCTCTTACAATTAATTTCTCGACTTCCTTATTGGAATATTCACTTTCCAAGCAACGTATGCTGAAAATTCGTATGCTGGTTTACTTTTTTTAGCGAATTTCCATAGGAAAAATGAGCTATTGCAGTGGTCCTTATGGTAAGACCCAAGGTCGGGAGTAGCAAATGAGCACTGATCATGGTCCCCTGAACACGTTTTGGGGTGTCATTAAAATCATATATATATATATATGTGTGTGCATATATATGTTCGCACTCTAGCGGTCGTATTTTAAGTCCGATTTGGTTCAAATTCGGTACACATGTTGGTTGTCTACGTCGCTCGGACGAGTTCGTTAGCTCGTATTTTAAGTCCGATTTGGTTCAAATTCGGTACACATGTTGGTTGTCTACGTCGCTCGGACGAGTTCGTTAGCCAAAAAAATCCAACAATCGGAAGCACGTTTTTTGTTAGGAAGTAATTTTTTTTTTTAGATCTTTCCTACGACAGTGAATTTGTTTTTGAGTTTTTTTCTACAAATATAAATGTAGGATGTTATTCTGCACATTTTGTTTTTTACGCGACCTTATAGCTTGCTTGGTTCCCCCAAAATTGATCAAAACGTAAATACCATAGAAGTACCCGGTTCAAAGCCATGTGGTGGATTCTACCGTGGTGTTGGCGTGCGAGGCACGCAATGCATTGTGTATCGAAGATACTCCCAATACGGAGGTTGTCTTGTGTGTTGCAGATACTCCCAATACAGGGGTTGGCGCAATGTTTTGTGTGTTGAAGATACTCCCAATATTCGGAATAGCGTGCGAAGCACGCAATGCATTTTGTATTGAAGATAATACCAATATGCGGAATGGCGTGCGAACCATTTTGCAGCTATTCAGCTGCGTGGTCGAATTATTTATATACAGTTGTATTTATATACAGTGTATAACCTCAAAGCAAATCTTATAATGCATTACTAGTAAACCCCCGTGAAAAATCACTGGCAGATTGATTGTACCTACACATCAGAAATGCATAATTAAAAAAAACGCTATTTAAATACAACAGACTTAATCTAGTCCTACCTATGCTGACGGGGATTTTTTAACTCGGTAATTGTGTACAATTATAAGGATTATCAAACTGTAGACTTATAACTGAAGAAGACTTACATTGATTAAAGTTGTAAACACAACCCCAAAAGTAAAATCTATGCTAGGTTTTGTTTTAGCACATGATGGGTGAAATCAGCTGTGCTGTTATATTATGTAAGAAATTATAACGATTGAAGTCGTAACATAACCTCAAAGTATAAACTATGCTGGGTTTGTTTAAATATCACAGATGATGGGTGAAATCAGCTGTTATATTATACAAGAACTTTTATTATAATGATTGAAGTTGTAACATAACCTCAAAGTATAAACTATGCTGGGTTTGTTTAAATATTACAGATGATGGGTGAAATCAGCTGTTGTATTATATGTTGCGTACGTATGTACATTCGCACGGATTTACAATCGCTTTTATAGGAGTTGATGTATAAATATATAACTTATCAAACCAAGGGTTTTTCAACGATGTATTACAAACTATATCTTACCTTCGGAAATAATGTTTTTTTATTGTTTTTATTTGAAACCGGTGTTATTTTCATATAAAAACTATTCCTCGTAAAGCAACCGGTTAGCCGATAATTTTTTTAGAAAAAAGTTCCTTTTATACTCTAATGACTGATCTAAATGTAGTGTTGATACAAATCGCACAATTTAGTATATCCTGTATCCTGTCTCGAACTTATTTCCCTTCCTGAATGATGCGATATGTAGTCGATTTATCATTCGCGGGATATATTCAAACGACTTGACTTGACTGATAAAATTAATTGAATTCAAAAATAGAAACACTGAAAACCTGTTTGTTCAAGTGGAGCAAACACTTATCTTAATGTAATCATAATGTTTATTACTGGAATTGATCTGATGGGAATGACAAATGAAGTTGGTTGATTTTGAGGTTAAGTTAATACGGTAACGCACAGTGTGCATGGTTGCTCACGAAGGCCAAACGCTGACAGCGGTTACTTTGTTGAAATAATACATTTGCTGTAGACCTGTATCCAATCTGCCTGTATCTGTTGATTATCGAGCCAATGAGAAATTTGAATTGAGTCCCGTGAGCAAGTTTAAAAAAAATTGTTTTCCATTTATTTTATGTTATTCCTGCTACTGCTTCTAGTAAAGTCTTGTGCTAGACCAATTTCCTAAAAAACTTTTATAAGCTAGGGATTTATATCAAAGCCCACTAAAGAATACCGTTGAGGGACGGGCTTGTGTACACCGAGACCTTGAACGCTCCAATCCTATTGGCCGCCTCGCAACGGTATTCTTTAGTGGGCTTTGATTATAGTATGTATTTTGTATTTATTTAGCTACTGTAATAACATACTAAAAGTCCTCGCAAAAACAATCTGTGCTACGGCTGCCATCTTGGAAAATGGCGTTAAAAAACCAGTTTTCTCCCATAACTCAAAAAAACTATTCATCCTATAAAAACAATTTTAAATAAAAATGGTTGTCGCAAAAAGAGCTACAACTTTTGTACTTAGAAATGTTCGATAAAATTAACCATTTAGCCATAAAATGCAATATTTGGAAAACAATTTTGACAATTTGTTAAAAAAAACAAAAAAAAACACTAATTACCGTTAAGGGAAAAAGAAATTTTTAACAAGAAAACTTTTGATTTAATTAAAAGATTGGAATTTCCTGAACAGTTTCATACCAATAAAATAACTTTTCTCTTTTATATTTCTTCAGTGCAATCTAAACCAGTGCTGTGGGACAAAACTGGAGAAAAATATAAGAATAAATTTAAGACGCAGGTATTGAAATTTCCCAGGACTATGATGAATTTGACGTCACTAAAAAAATTAAAATCGGTAAGTATTTCAACAACTTGCCTTCTCTCCATGGTCACTACCAGTGTACGGAAGAAAACACAAAACCTAATATGATCCTTATGAGAACCGTGTATGTGTGAGATGTTCCATACCCCTAAAAGGTGCAGAATTTGCCCAAAATGACTTCCTGAAAGTTTGGAGTTAATACGTGTAGCAGGTTTAAAATTACATAAGGGTTGCTGAACTTTTGCGTCATCCTGTATAACTGTCTTGTCTTAATTTTTTAGCACTCTGTGTGATTTCCAATCGAAGCATACTTCACAATCATCTCTTGTACTGTCTTATTTATGATAGTGTTTGTTATGTTCTTTGAAAAATGAGCACAATCCACAATTCTTCATGTCCCAGTTTAGTAAATCCAATACTCATATCAGCCGATTGACCATACAGTCTGTTTGATGGAAAGGTGCTAAATCTGCTAACAGTGAAGCTGGGGCTCTTTAAACACCCTATGTCCAGTGAAATACAATTTAGCAATATTGTTAAGGCCTACTTAAATTCTCTTTCTATGACAATATAGGGCCTTTTAACGACAAAATAACATGCAATTTTTCACGCTTAATCCAGACATATAAACAAATTTAAATTGTGTGCTTAAGACCACACGGGATAAGTGTAAACTTTTTAACACAACTTACGAAATGAGGAAGCACAATGTCCAATCAGAGGTGTTACTATTTTAACTAGATACATTGTGTTAACATTAACGGGTTAAGCCTATTGCGTAGGACTATCTGTTACACTCAAAATACCCAACTCAAAATATACTAAATTAGCAATGCTTTCGTGGCCTAACCGGCTAAGGCGCTAGTCTATGGTGATGGACTCTGATGGTTCGAATCTCGAAAAGGCCAAAACTTTTTCAAGCTGACTGAATAGAGCGTTTTACATAATAGAGCGTTTCATAAAATGCGTGACGGTAAAATTCGATTAGAGCGTTTCTTAAAATGCATGAGAAAATGCGTGATGGTAAAATTCGATTAGAACGTTTCATAAAATGCATGAGAAAATGCGTGATGGTAAAATTCGATTAGAGCGTTTCATAAAATGCATGAGAA
>JAGFPH010000496.1:428412-441791 GCA_018207615.1 Philaenus spumarius
AAAACAATATTACTTCTAAATCCTAAAACAAGAAAAAACTTAATATAAACAACAACTGAAAAAACGTAAGAAGAAAAGAAAAAAGGAATGAAATAATGCAGCCTCCATGGGACTGCCCGTATTCTGAGTTAAATGAGAAAAACTACCTCAGAGTGCCCATAGAGAGTGGTTTTACGTGAATAAGAGGATGTTTCACCACCGGATCGGTGGGAACTCTTTTGATTGTTATTCCTGATAATAAATAAAAAGACTCCTGAGGAGGGCAAAACTTTATAATTCCCCCCCCCCCCCCCACACACACACAAAACACCTAAGGTCGGGTGACTAAAGATGACACATCTAACACAGGTTGTTTGCACGAGGCAAATTTATTCCGACTGTTGGACGTAGAATTGTATAGAAATTTCTGAATTGAAGCCTTCTGCTCCATTGTTGAGCAGAATCCGTTTGAAAACATAGTGTTGTATCATCAGCAGTAGATGACGACAAATCATTAATATAGGGTAAAAATAACACTGGGCCGAGAACTGATCCTTGCGGGACCCTTGACTCAGCTCACTCTCTTTTGACAGCCTTCCTGCAACATTAACACGCTGTGTTCTATTGGAGAGATATGAGTTTATCCATAGTAATAAAATCCCTCTAATACCAATATTTTCGCATTTATTAAGTAACAAATTAAAATCAAAACAATCAAAGCTTTAGAAAGGTTCAGTAAAACGCTCATAACTTCCCTTTTTTATCCTTTCAATAAGAAGTCCATTAACTTGACGACTACTGCATCTATTGTGGACTTTCCTTTTTGAAAGCCATATTGGCTACAACAAAAAAATATTAAATTTATCTAAATATTTAAGAAGCTGCATTAAATACAGTTTTTCAAAAACTTAACGAAATGCTGGGAGCATAGAAATGGGTCTGTAATTATAAATATTATTTCTTTTACCCTTTTTAAATAAAGATTTAATCTACATGGGAATTTACTTTCGGAAAATGAAGAATTTATTAAAACCTGAAGAAGTTTGGTAAGTTCTTCAGAACACTGTTTGATAAACCACACAGAACATTCATCAATATCAGTGGACTATATTTTTTCTTTTTCTAATAGTTCTAGAAATATCCTCTTTATGCACAGACAAAAGAAACATGTACGACTCCATATCTCTATTTCGGAATGAGTTTACAATTCTTAAAACTAAATAAATTTTGAGTGAAGAAAGTATTAAATAAATTCGAAACAAGTGATGGTTCAGAATAAATAACTTTAACAACTAACAGAATAACTAAGTTTGATGGTTGATTTGAACAGTCAGAGAACTGTATAGTTTTTAAAGGAAAAAGCGAAGTTTTGGTTGTTTCCGTTCGAATTTGTAGTTACGCTCAGATGACACATCTAACACAGGTTGTTTGGACGAGGTAAATTTATTCCGTCTGTTGGACGTAGAATTATCTACAGTAGAAAATCCAAATCGCACATCTACTATTCCGTCTGTTGGAAGTAGAATTATCTACAGTAGAAAATCCAAATCACACATCTACTTACAAAACCCGGTTTAAGTAAACCACAACGCGACCACGCTTGATGCGAGATTGATCAAATATACTTTTTGTAATCCATGCGAAGGAATGCAACGCAGCCGACAATAGGTTCGTTATCGTATTTCTCGGGCGATAAAAATAGCAACAGTCCTGGGCCCAAGGTCGGTCAATGTCGGACCACGCCCAAGCTGGACCACTCTGCTCCACTCATTATCTAATCCGCACACTAGACTTGATGTATTGATCACCGGCTCATTCTGTACAGTCTAATTATATTCAAATGGAAAACTAATTGGTTCGAGCCGTCTTGTCAGATTTAGAGAGCTATTACGAGATCCGACTCACTGACCTACTCATCAGTTCGTAACAAAATCTCCGGCATCACAATGCGTACAGCCTGAAATTTGGTAGGTAGTTGATCCAAAAGAAAGAGATTTTCCTATTCCTTACATAATCTCAAAAATCGTGAAAACATTATCTCTCCAAAACCAAAACACCTAAAAGTTATAAATTAAGTATATACTGGGTGTTTCAGTAAAAACTGATTACACGGCTAAAAATAATAAAAATTGTTTACATAGGTCCGAAAAACTTTCGTTTTCCAGATATCCACTTTTCGTTTTGTTTACACAATAATTCATATCTATAGAAATGTTTGCCCGATTGAGTTCAAACTTGGCATGAAGTTTAACCTACTAATGATCTATCTTACGAAAAATAAGCGATTATATCCAACCATGCGTTTCAAAATGGCCGCTGTTTGAAAATTTCAAACTTAAATTACTCAAAAGCCGTACATTTGAACAAAATATGTCAAGACACCTTTTCTGCAGTGGCGTTCCTGGGGTAATTGGCGCCCAGGGCAAGATCTGGAGTGGCGCCCCTCTCAAAGAACAAAACGGTCATTATTAACTAATAACTACGGGTTAAAAATACACAAATTAAATCAAATATGTTTTTTATTAAGCTTTAATTGTTTTTACATTCAATTAAATCAATTCCTTTCATTATGAATGCACTTTGTTACAATTTACTTATTCTACTTATAAAACCAAAGTAAACTTTTCCAATAGTTGTATATTTATTACTGTATATTCATAACAATTATGACTTGTGAAACTTTAGAAATCAATCTTTCATAAATACCTGTGTATCACTTTTTCGTGCTGCTCACAGTCCTGTTTAATGTCTCTATATTTAACGAGACAACGTACGTTTCGCCTTTCGATCAGGCATTTTCAAGTCACTTTTAAAATCCATAAACAATAATTACCATTATTTTAATGCACGTCAAAATATCACATTAAGTTTTACACAACACAATTGAAAAATTTTTTTTTAATAAATTTAAAAATCAAACAGGACTGTGAGCAGCACAAAAAAGTGATACACAGGTATTTATGAAATATTTATACCCAGTCCAGTAAGGCAAACAAACAAAAAAGTAAAAATTTAGAAATCAAATTATAAAATTAGATTAAAATTTTACATAAGACAACAGAACCTTCTGCAATTTACTCTCCGTTAAACTTGAACTGAGCTTATTTAACTAAAGCAGAAAATAAAACTATAACATATTTCATCTGGTTATTGTTAAAAAAATCAGGGTTCAATAAGTTTAAAAATGTACTTTCCGGGATTTGGCTGCAGCAAATTGATTAATTATATTTTCAAAATCAGTTTTTTCTGTCATTTCACTTTCAATGCTCAGTAGAGCCAGATCGTTTAGTCTTTGTTGTCCCATCTCGGCTCCCTACATTCAAAACGGCGAAGTTGGGTACCAATTTCAATATTAAATAACCAAAACATACCTTCACTATTAAGCATATTTTAGTGTTGCTTTTATCAACAAACGAAAGCTGTAATTTTTTTCTTAAAGAAAAATAGACTGTGGGTGTTGATTGCTAAGGTTTTTTGCAATATCTCTTTTTGCAACTGAGTAAAAAATTAATAAAGTTTAGTATTTTTTACTATTTATATCATACGTTTATGAAAACAATAGAACGGGTTTTGAAAATGTATTTAGCAATCAACATCTGCATATGACAGTACTTCAAAATGAAAACAAATTTTTAAATTTATTCCACGAATTAACAGAAAAATTGACTTATTCTGTAGCAGTGCTGTTATGGGAATCAGATTCATTATGGCGGACAGGGTAGCGCCCCCTTAAGACAGAATTAGCTTGAGTTTGCTGAACGAACGCTCTCAAAGCTAGCAATTGGAGCAACAAGACCAACTAAAGCGCCCGAGAACATCCGAAAATATCCGAACTCACGCGATCGCTTCCGAAATTATTAAGAAAGCATAAATAATTTACTCTTGTGCAAGTATTGCTATATCAGAGCTTAGAAAACAACTATTTTTCGATATCGCGTTTTATAAAAGAAAAACATTAATTGCCCTATTATAACTGACAATACAAATTTACTGTTTGATTTTAACTTTGTCTATCCTAAAACATGTGTTATTAAAAAAAAACTCCAAATCAAAACGGCGCCCTCTCCAGAATAGCACCCAGGGCACGTGCCCTGTTTGCTCCCCCCCGGTTGTTACGCCACTGCTTTTCTGTAGCCCTTTTAATTCAATATAGGATGGTATAACTGTCAAAACATGAAGGATAATAGTTAAGTTAAAGATAATAATAGTATACAGTAGGTACAATATTGCTGTAATTACTGTGTGTTGTTCTTATAGGATGCCGGGTTGAACAAACCAATTATTACTATTATCCTTCATCCGATTGTTTTGACTGTGAGACCATCCGATAGGGAATCAAAACGGCTACAAAAAAGATGTCTTGACATCTTTATTTAAATGAACGGTTTTTTGGAATAATTTAGGTTTGAAATTTTCAAACAGCCTCCATTTTGAAACGCATGATTGGATATAATCGCTATTTTTTTTAAGGTAGATCATTATTAGGTTAAACTGCATACTAAGTTTTAACTCAATCGTTCAAACATTTCTCTAGATATGCATAATTTTGACAACAAAAACAAAATGGCGGATACCTGGAAAACAAAGCTTTTAAGGACCTAGGTTCATATGAACAGTTTTTCTTATTTTAAGCTATATAATCAGGTCCTGAAGTATTATCTGTTCCTAGTGAAACATCCTGTACTATATGAATTATTTGGTAGTTCCCATGTAGATACGGGTTTTTTAATGTATGCATTTCTCCTACCTGTAACTATCTACCTTTATATATATATATATATATATATAAAAAAAAGAACAACTGTGTTGTGTATTCGCTATGAGCGCCTACATAGTACATAGGGATATTTTTCAAACCTAGCTGGCCAAAAGACGATTTTTCAAAACGCAAATTGGGCGGGAACAACTTGTCTAAAGGTGCCTGTACACTGGAGAGTGATTTTCATAGAGCAAGTCTAGCTAGACCGCTCTAGCTAGACTGAGTCCGTGTACACTGTAGAGTAATTTTCTCTAGGTAGAGCATTCGTAGAGCGGAGATAGACAAATCTAGCTAGATCACTCTCTGAACCTGTGTAAACTGCAAAATGTAAATGCACTACTGTGCGTCCGGACTTTAGTTGGCAGTACAGGACATATGGGCGGTTGCGGGGATACTACCCGTCCTGACAACATGCGACTGTGGCTGTTGACAAAAGTACTATAGTTACTTACAGATGCATTAAAAAGGATGTTCCCAAGTTATAGTTACACCTAGTCTTCAACTTATATTCAGTATTGTGAACAGTAATATAAAAATGATTTAAGAAGTAATAGATGTAGATAAAATACAATTATGGCTGTGTAATAAATAAAAAAAGGAATGTAGTCTACAGTGTGTTATAAGATTGTTTTGGAGTAACCATAAACAAACAAAGAAACCCAAGACTACAAATAATATTATTTTTGTTTTGAATGAACAGTTTTGGGGCAGTGAAGAGTTGTGACAACAGAAATAACCCAATGCTCTGGCGTTTCCTGTAAACAGATAAGGAATAGACACCTCTTCTGTCTCATTTCATTGTTGAGTGTTAGTTTGTTCTCGGATGGTTTAGGGTGTGTTTGTCGATACAGTGGTGCACATTTTAGTTTTATTTATTTATTTAACCTCTTTATCATACCGCAAGCTTCTTTTAATATACATTGTATAGTTTTCAAAAATCAAAGATCTTCTGCTTTATTCAACTAAATATTTGTATGTACATTGTATAATGAAACATTAGGTATTATTATTTGGATGTTGAGTTATCATTCACCTAACGACAAGAGCACAATGATTTACTATATTCTTTGTGTGACCACATTACATATATTGATACATTAGTGTAAAAAAGATAAAACTGTTAAACACTGTGTTTAAATTTATATAAAGGCAAGCAGAAACACTTCGATAACACAATACAAATACACAATGATAACTCTTAACTTCTGCGGCTCCTACTGCCAAACTAAGAAGCCCAAGTAAAAAAGTAAAATTACAAAAATTAAATTCATCTATTTTTGTACAACTATCTCGCTTGAAAAGGTTGCCTGACCGAAAATGTTAACAAATCCTCGCTTACTACATTTATTATGTCCTTCTTAGTTACAAAAGAATATACAAAATGTATAACAAATGTATATACATTTCTTGGTGTCGCATGAGGAAAGACAGTTTTATTAGCTTTAATTTGATATCATTTACAAAATTACGTCATCATCTACACATTCAGTGAATTCATAGAGCGGCCGATGTCAGCAGTGCGGGTAGTAGTACGGAAACTTCATATGAAATGCATTAGCATAGCCTTTCCCGTACTGCCAACTAAAGTCCGGACGAACAGTAGGTAGAGCACAGGGCTCTATAACAAAGGCTAAACCGTATCTTTGATCTAGGCACTGTGCCGCCAGTTTCACTCTGACGTCACTGTGCTGATAACTGCGAAGACTAGAGCAGGGACTCCTTGTGCGCGCTGTCGTTTACTCGCTGTTGTAACTCGACGAAAAAGCTTCAGTAAAATAAAACTTTGATATTCTTAATTTACATAAAATACGGATTCTAACAGTATAAATTTTTTTTATTTTAACAGGTATTTCGAATTTTAATAATTGAAAATATTTGAGAATTATCACAGACAGTCATGGAAAAGTTACTAAGCGAGGAATTTTTTTATTTTTGGGTTACAAACAAACTTCCAGCGGGAAAGTTGTAGCCAATGAGTTGACCTAAACTTTTTTAAATCAGCGATTTGTGATAAAATAATTACATCATTATGCAATCGTTTTTAAATGAGCGCGAGGCGGTGACGCGTCGCTACTCCCGGTGTCCTGTTGTTTGATACTGGAATATTTACATCCTTATCCATTACGTTTATGTACATATTGTTATTTTAAGGTAGTACAACATATTTTAGCGTTATTTTTTGTCTGTTGTAAACAAATACTCATATTCAATAATTCGATCATCAGCTGAACCGTTGACGTAAGTTTAGCGAATTTCCCAAATTAAATGTATACGTTTTAGTGTTTCAACCAAAAATTTGGGAGACTAGTCTATTCACAACGGCGCTAAATAGCTGCCTATGTGTGTACTAAATATATTAGTCGAATTTGTTTGCATCTTCCATCTTCGACTCACCCGCTGCTTCGCTCCACTCGCTTTGCGAGTTTGCATCTCGACCTTGTGGCTACGTGTTACGGACGGGTTCGCTTCGCTCGCAGAGTACAAACTCGGCTGTCGGTCTAGAATCAGAAGATGCCCCCACAATAAAATCCCCCACGTGGATTTGAACCTGGTACTTTTATGGTATTTTACTTTTTGATCGATTTTTTGAAACCATCGAGCTATAAGGGCGTGTAAAAATTCAAAATGTACAGATTAATATTATACATTTATTGTTTTTAGATAAAACCCTAAAACAATTTATTCTAGTACGAAAAATCTAAAAAAGTAGTAACTTTCGGTCAAAAACGTGCTCAAGTTGTTGGATTTTTTTTTGACTAACGAACTCGTCCGAGCGACGTAGACAACTAACGTGTGTGCCAAATTTGAACCAAATCGGACTTAAAATCCGGCCGTTACAACACATATATTTCAAGATTTAGAATCACGACATTTGATAAGTAAATATATTCTTTAAAAAAAAGAAACGTTTGTAGGATTTTGTAGTAATTTTTGACAAAAGTTCTTTTTTAATGCTTTATACATTTTTTTGAAAGTAGGCTACGTTTAAGGTTTTTAACATAGACTACTGCTGGAGAGGCCGCCATGGAAAAAAGCTGATTCAATAGCTTGTGTTATAGAAAGCTTGGACAAAGAAAAAGCCTTTACAGTTGAACATGAAACAATTTCCCCTGACCGTAGGTACCCTATTGTAAACCCAATTCAAATTTTTTTTCATTTACAACCGCGAGAAGTTGGCTTTTCTCACCTACATTAATACACTCACAACTGATTTTATTACGTACAGATCCACTTTTAATACAACCCGAGTGTACCTTACACTTGACTTAGCCAAAGTAGTCCAGTCACGCCAGCTATATAAATCTTATACAACATGTATTCACACGTCTCGCACTCACTTTAGTCTAATTCTTTGCAATAACACTTTCCCTCTTAATCAAATCTAATAAAAGCACACTGCAGCCTATGCACTAGTGGTATGAGATTCATGAACTACCCGTTCAATTTGAACGAATCAGCAGATGAATCGATTTCACTTGGAAATTGAATCGATTCATTTGTTGAACTGAACGAAATCGTAGTTTTTAATAAATTTAAACCAATCGACTCAATGAATAACTGTTTTGATTCATTCAAATGAACGACTTTATTTCTTTAATTGACTTGGACTTTAACTATTTCTATTTAACTTGGAAACATCAGATTAACTATCTGTCGAAGGGATTGGAAGCAATTGCAAGGAAGTTTTATTTTGTATGGTCATTTTGTGCTCACTGGAATTTTACATCGTAAAAATTTATTTTTCGTTACCGCTTTAATGGGTAGATTAACATTGAGACAATTATAAGTTTGCTAGTAAAAGCACTTGCAAATTAATTAGATACACATCAGAAATACTTCCTTTAAAAAAATACTATTTAAAAACAACAGACTTTATCTAGGCCTAGCTAACTGTGCTGACGGGGATTTTTAACTCGGTAAATGTGCACAATTATAAGGACTATAAAACTAGAAATATTTGTTAAAACTCTGTATTTATTTAAAGAAAGATTAAATATTACATTTTGATTGCTTTTTATTTCATATCGATATATCAAATGATTAAGAAGTTATTATATTATTATAGTGAATAAATTAATAATCGAATATGTTTATATGTTATCCGAAGATGTACGAATGTTTCCGAAGTTAAACGAATAGGTATATCTTCTTTAAATTTGTATAAACGAATATATTGATGATAAAAGGTTGTATTTATATACAGTTTATAACCTCAAAGCAAATATAATAACGTATACATAATTATATAATTCAAACTTTTTAAAAATAACTCCACAAGAAATTATAATGATTAAAGTTGTAAACATAACCCCAAAGTATAATCTACGCTGGGTTTTGTATTACAGATGATGGTTGAAATCAGCTGTTATATTATATGTTATTCACGTGCGTACATATGTATGTATCCCTCGTTTTTATAAGAGTTGATGACATGAAGTATTGATACAGTTTTTAATGACAGAAGAGAAATTAATAATTATATTAAAGAAAAAATTCAATACAAAAGAAAAATAGTTTGTATACAGTATTACCAAAAACAAAATTATCATCATTTAAAGAATTTTATATGTATAGCAGATATACATTATTTAAAATTCTACCGAAACATATACAAATTTGTAAGGATAAAAATGTATTTCCAAAAAGCTAGTAAAAACTTGCTTAAATACAATAGATGTAGAAAAAATTTTAATATGAGATGTAATTATTGTAGTTATTGTTTCTGTCTGGTGTTTATTACTCATCTATATTTTATTTGAACGCGTCTTTCTTTTTTAAATTCATTTTTAATGTTAGGGTAAAACTAACTGACCTTTCTCTTTACGCACCAATAAATGATACATTTTATTATTATGGTAAATCCTAACAAGGCACAGAGATGAGCCTGCAGAGAGCTCACGAGGGTAAACAGCATGAGGAACAAATAATAAGGTATTCCAATGCGAAGAAACTTTTTTTCGAAAATTACCGATTTTCGAGAGCGTATATCTCATTAACGGTTACAGACAGCAAAAATACTAAAGGTATAAAAATGTAGATAATTTTGTCAGCTTTAATTTTGTATACGTGCATATTTTTTGTAGGACCAACCCCTACTGAGATATAGGCAAAAAATTAAGAAATGGTACCTTTAACCCCCTCCACCCTCCCCTAGGGTCAAGGACTTTTAGTATGTTATACTACTAGGTACCCCAAACAATGTACCATAGTTGGTCTTTCCGCTTATTGACTTTCCTTCTAGAATCATTCGTTGACTGGGCTATAACTCTATATAACACTTTTTTTAAGAGTGGCGATCCTCTTCTAACAAGGCCAGTACAAGCTATTTTAAATGTGTAAATTGAGAAAAAGACTTCTGACGACAAATTAAAAATTTAGATAGATACACTACTAAAATATCATCTTAACTCTGGAAATTTTATTTTACATATGTCTACTAAATATTGTAGTGGTCGACCCTTCGTTGGAACTGTGCCACATATCTCCGCTTCCGCTTAATATTTGACACAATTATCGTAACAGTAATCACACATGTACCAACACCCACAGACCGTGTTCATAAACCAAACTTTAAAAACGAATTACACGTTTTCCCCAAACAAGTTTCAAGATAACACGAAGATAACGGACACTACGATTTACGATGTGGGTTTACATGTTATAGGTCCGGAGGTTTTTTGTGTTGTAAGGACGGAAGCTGTTTGTCCGCCTGTGTGTGTAGGATGCTGCAACTTCATTAACAGATACTCTAAAACACGACAATACTTGTACATCCTACCATGAAAGCTCTTATTTATCTGTTTTGACTTCTTACGAGACAAAATAAATACAGTTAACCTAACTTCCTTTTAATATTTCATGTTCTGAAGCACAACTTAACGTCGCACTAAATAACAGCTTATACAGTATTGCGAGAGTTTATTATTACCGTAGATTTTTACGATTCGACCTAACGTTTAAATGCAAACTTATGTTTTGCCTATAAAATAAATATAAACCTTTATAGTGCCGATAAGTCTTTCGTTAGTAATAGCAACTTTCCTTGCTGCTTCATCATGCCTGTTAATTTTTTTAATACTTTTCTAACCACAAATCAATGGTATATTATTTTCTTCAAATTTAGTACACATTTTTCAACCTATATGTTAATTTGGTAGATGTATTTGTTTAAAAAAAAATGGCGGACAAAAAATGTATCTATATTATAGTTTTACTAATATATACTAATAGTTTTACTAATAAAAAGCTTCACTATCCCTGGGTAACATAGGCTATAATTCATTTTGATAAAAACATTTTTATTTCATTATTTGTAAATTTAGTCGGAAAAAATTCTTAGGTTAGGCCTAGACTGATGAATTACCATAACAAACAATTGAATAAAATAACAGATGAAACAGCTGTTTGCTCTAATATTTCCATTAACACCTTAGGTTTGGTTTTCATTAAAGTGTAGACCTGATCCTTGCTGATTCTCTTAACCTTTATTACTATAACAGCTGTTATAAAATATACGAAATAATTTGATTTGAACATTTAACATTATTTACAATCTTAGCTTTGGGGTTATTACTAATCCTACACCTTTACTGAAAAGGTTTCCCCTAGTTTGGAAACAAAATACAATGGCGGACAGACGGTAACATATTTTTTATAAAAAACCTAATAATAAACGGCAATTAAATATTAAAATTATGTGTTTATGTTGCCGTTAAGGCTGGTAAAAGAATTGAAGAAAAGGCTTGATGAACTTCGTTCCTGACGTGGGTCCCACGACCGCACACATTTACTTTTTTGTTTTATCACATCTTTAAAGAATCAATGGGTTAGAATCTCTAAAACTTTATGGGTTTATGGGATTTAAGAGAGGACTCTTTAAGTCCTAATCTCGCCCCAATAAAGGCACAATAATAATAATAATAAAGAATCAAATAAAAATAATGGAACGTTATCCCCATACAGTATTAACATAGAAACATAACCTCAAATTTACGAGTATAGAAGCTTCTGTTAAATAAAATCAGGATGGTCATGGATGGCCGATACACGGACACCCATCGAGTGATGACTCAGACGGATGGGATTCCAGTAAAACAAAAACCCCGTCCATCGAAGACCTTACATGGCTAGGAGCCGTCTGCCCGCCACGGTGCATACAAAGTATACAGACACAATGAAATAAGCCTTAATGAGCTTCGGACGCAAGCTGCAAGCCAGGTTTGTTTATTGTTATTATTGGCCGGGGTTGACTTCTTTATATCAAGATGTGCCCAATTTGAATTGAATCACTACAACGTCGGAAAACCGTTTCGAGAATAATTTCTAGGTTTGTATTCGTCTTCGGTAGCTGTCCGTGGTTCCACTATTTCACTAACTATGCCTTTTGAATCAGAGGATGTACAGATTGACTGAACTATTAGGTTCACTTGCAAAATTTCATCTGTCTCGATTTTGGTACTAGTGCAGTGGAGCGTGACCAAATTCAAACGGAAAGAAACAAAACTTCGCTTTTACTAATCTAATGAAACTGCATACACTTAACGTACGCCAATGGTCAACACTTAACGTATGGTCAATTAAATATTAACAATACAAAACAAGCACAAACAACAAAACCAAAGTTTGAATTAAAAAAACGAACACAGATAATTTTCAGACATTTTTCTGAGCCGATAGTGTTGCCAGATTTTTCGGAAAGTGAGAAGTGCTACCACACTAAACAGAATGTCTTTTTTAAATCGACCACCATTGGTATCTTGTAAACTATAAATCTGACAGCAAAATTTAGATGGGAAATCTTTCCTCGTTTTTTTGAGAAATTAAATACAGTAGTTAATAGTAGTTTACGCAACGATTGTATTATGAAGGCCTTTAAGCCACGAGTGAGATGTAAGTTGGAACACGAGCGAAGCGAGTGTTCTAAATATATCACGAGTGGCTTAAAGGCTGAATACAATCGTTGTGTACACTACTTTATCTACGACCAAAAATATACAGGGTGTAAAAAAATAAGAAGTGTGTAATAATTCTTCAATTTGATACCCTTTTAACAGGAGTGAAATTAACATTCCTTTTACTCATAACCATACTAAAAAAGGTGAAGTAAAGATATAGTGAGCTAATCGAAATTTGGGATTCGATTAGGATAAATTAGGCCAATTCCTCAAAATACGCAATGAAAACATTCTCGGAAAACGAACTAACACTATTTCTAGTTTTCCACTCCATAAACTGGTTATAAACCTTTTCATAACGAAATTTAGATTTTTCTGGCAACAAATTGTTCAGAACCGAATTTGCTTTTGTGTTAATTTCCTCTGGAGTTAAACAAAATTCATTACTATCACTTATGTTTGCGGAATGCGTCAACTCACGTTTGAGGTTAGTTACAATAACACACTAACATCCGGAACGTATGGGTACAATCAGCTGATGTACGAATAGCGTTATTTTTATTACAACTCTACTTCCGTCAAATGACGAGCTCTCATTGGTCTAGAGCCTATTATGTAAAGTGACTCCTGTTAGGTAATGATATCATTACCTAATCGGGTTGGCTTTTGGTTTGTAATGTACCTCTTTCTGATGTTACTTGTAATAGCGTTATTGGTGTTTATTGCAATGGTCGTAGATAAAATAT
>JAGFPH010000496.1:441891-451893 GCA_018207615.1 Philaenus spumarius
CGTATCAGCGCCAAGGTGCGATTTAATTGGCTCAGTACGGTATCAGCAAGACCTTGAGATCTTTAGACTTCAACGTTCGGACCAGTTTAGAAAACCAGTCGTAATGCAGGTCCTCATTGGATAGTATTACAATGGTGTAGGATTTCATTTATAGCTAAAGATAGAACGGATGTCTTAAAATACATTGGGAAGTTGAGGAGGTAATAATACGACCACGCAGCTGAACCGCTGACGTGAGTTGAGCGAATTTCAGAAATTAAGTTTATTTGTTTTAGGGTTTCAAGCAACTATTTGGGAAAACGGTCTATTCACGAAGGAGCTGAATAGCTGCCTCTGTGTACGATGTATATTAGTAGAATTTGTTTGCACCCTAAGCCTCCAGCTTCCATTCACGCGCTCCTTCATTCCACTTGCTTTGCGCGTTTTCATTTCGACTTTGCGGCCTCAGGTTATGGACTACTTCGCTTCGCTCGTAGCGTACAAACTTGGCCTTCGGCCCCCACGTGGATTTGAACCAGGTACTTTTATGATACATATTTTACGTTTTGATCGATTTTGGGGGAACCAAGCGAGCCATGAAATCTTGTAAAAACACAAAACGTGCAGAATAATATCCTACATTAATTTCTCTAGATAAAATTCCAAAAATCAGTTACTTCCTGTCAAAAACGTGCTTCCGGTTGTTGGATATTTTTGGGCTAACGAACTCTCGTCCGAGCTACAACCAACGTGTGTACCAAATTTGAACAAATCGGACTTAAAATGCTGCCGCTAGAGTGCGAACACACACCCCCCCTCCCACACACACACACACATATATATATATATATATAATGATACCCTAAAACGTGTTCTGGGGACCATGATGGGTGCTCATTTACTACTCCCGACATTAGGCATAAGGGTCACTGAAATAGCTCATCTTTCCTATGGAAATTCGCTAATAATTATGTACAAAAGTCTTACACAATATTTAGAAAGTATACAATAACTGAGTTCCTACTGAATGTTGGTAATCAAACGTTTTTAAATCAACAAATACGTTTTTGTTGATTTTTTAAAACCATTTTACAGATGAGTTATCAAATGTTACCGTCACCAACTTCATTTTTAAAGTGTGACAAATTTGTAGTTTTGTCACTTAGTTCGTCTATATTATGGGTTTGTAAACGTTATTTGTCTGTCTAAACAATGTTTTTTTAGTGTTATCGTTTTCATTGGTTCAAAATGATTCCATACAAAAATATCTTTAGCTCAGTTAAGGAGTTTGTAAATCTTTATACCCCTCTAAGTTTAACTTTTAACGATTAGTCATAAAAAAAAAAACACCAAACAAAAAAGTTTTAAAATAACATGTACAATCCAAAATCATCGTAAAATACAGGGTGTTCCTTAAGAAGTTCGAAAGTTGACCGCCGTATTGTAGCCCAGTCAAATTTTATGAAAACCCCCATTAATTAAGGTGATGGTGTAGTAAACGATTTACTCAACTTTCAACTAAAAACAGCATTTTTCCATCTTTTTGTTTTTTGTCATTTTCGATGAGACTATCTGAGCTACCAGCCTTAGCTCAAATTAAAGCTTATTGAATTCCCTATAACTTCCACATTCTTGACTTTTATGTAGGATGTGTAATTTTGCCAGTATTCATCTAGAAACATATAAAAACTTAGAATTTTAACTTTTATGAAAAATCTTTGAAAAGCCGTATCTCCGTAGCTATTTAACTTACAAAAACGATTTTGATCTCATGTCGTAGAAAATTTAATATAGTTTCTACTTTTAAAAAGCTGAGAACACATTTTTCCACAAAACGCATAGTTGAAGAGATATTTTACAAAAACCGAAAAAAGTTCGAAAAAATCAGTTTTTCGATCACCATTCTGCCAGCACAGGTTTTTTAGGGTTCCAAATCTGGTAGACCCAGTAATGGTCCGAAACACCTCTCCAAAAATCACGAATGCTCCATTTAATGTAACATTTGACTGGGCTATTGGAAAATTGCGGCCATTTACAAATATTTTAACAATTTAATTTCTCAAAAAACAAGGAAGGGTTCCCCATTTAAAGTTTGCTGTCAGATTTATAGTTTACAAGATACCAATGGTGGCTTATTTAAAAAATACATCCTGTGTAGTGTGGTAGCACTTCTCATTTTGTGAAAAATTTGGCAACGCTATCGGCTCAGAAAAATGTCTGAAAGTTAGCTATGTTCGTTTTTCTATTCAATCTTTGTTTTTGTTGTTTGTTCTTTTATACTTGTTTTGTATTGTTAATATTTTATTAACGCAGTACGTTAAGTGTATAGTTTCATTATATTAGAAAAGGCGAAGTTTTGTTTCTTTGCGTTCGAATTGTTGGCCACGCTTAACTGCTCTAGTACAAAAAACGTGACAGATGAAATTCTGTGAACCTAACGTCAAAATAGTCGATCTGTAACAACTCTGTACTAAATCTGCCAACCGGAAAAAAACTGTTTCAGTTTCTTTTAAGTCTTACATTTGGGTTTACTTCCTTGTAGGCCTACAACTCCATCGGCAAAGTTAGTGAAATAGTGGAACCACGAACAGCTACCGAAGAAGAATACAAACCTAGAAATTATTCTCGAAACGGTTTTTCGACGTTGTAGTGATTCAATTCAAATTGGGCACATCTTGATATAAAGAAGTCAACCCCGGCCAATAATAACAATAAACAAACCCGGCTTGCAGCTTGCGTCCGAAGCTCATTAAGGCCTATTTCATTGTGTCTGTATACTTTGTATGCACCGTGGCGGGCAGACGGCTCCTAGCCATGTAAGGTCTTCGATGGACGGGGTTTTTGTTTTACTGGAATCCCATCCGTCTGAGTCATCACTCGATGGGTGTCCGTGTATCGGCCATCCATGACCATCATGATTTTATTTAACAGAAGCTTCTATACTCGTAAATTTGAGGTTATGTTTCTCTGTTAATACTGTATGGGGATAACGTTCCATTATTTTTATTTGATTCTTTATTATTATTATTATTGTGCCTTTATTGGGGCGAGATTAGGACTTAAAGAGTCCTCTCTTAAATCCCATAAACCCATAAAGTTTTAGAGATTCTAACCCATTGATTCTTTAAAGATGTGATAAAACAAAAAAGTAAATGTGTGCGGTCGTGGGACCCACGTCAGGAACGAAGTTCATCACGCCTTTTCTTCAATTCTTTTACCAGCCTGAACGGCAACATACACACATAATTTTAATATTTAATTGCCGTTTATTATTAGGTTTTTTATACAAAAATATGTTACCGTCTGTCCGCCATTGTATTTTGTTACCAAACTAGGGGAAACCTTTTCAATAAAGGTGTAGGATTAGTAATAACCCCAAAGCTAAGATGGTAAATAATGTTAAATGTTCAAATCAAATTATTTCGTATATTTTATAACAGCTGTTATAGTAATAAAGGTTAAGAGAATCAGCAAGGATCAGGTCTACACTTTAATGAAAACCTAACCTAAAAGATATAAATACAAATAGTTGCTTCAAAGTGTGAAATCAGGTGTTAATGGAAATATTAGAGCAAACAGCTGTCTCATCTGTTATTTTATTCAATTGGTTGTTATGGTAATTCATCAGTCTAGGCCTAACCTAAGAATTTTTTCCGACTAAATTTACAAATAATGAAATAAAAATGTTTTTATCAAAATGAATTAATTATAGCCTATGTTACCCAGGGATAGTGAAGCTTTTTATTAGTAAAACTATTTTTTCAATCGGTTCAGTAGTTCCAGAGATTACCTCCTACATACAAACAAACAAACAAATTTTACCTCTTTATAATATTAATATAGATACATTTCTTGTCCGCCATTTTTTTTAAACAAATACATCTACCAAATTTACATATAGGTTGAAAAATGTGTACTAAATTTGAAAAAAATAATATACCATTGATTTGTGGTTAGAAAAGAATAAAAAAATTTAACAGGCATGATGAAGCAGCAAGGACAGTTGCTATTACTAACGAAAGACTTATCGGCACTATATAAAGGTCTGTATTTATTTTATAGGCAAAACAAGTTTGCATTTAAACTTTAGGTCGAATCGTAAAAATCCACGGTAATAATAAAAACTCTCGCAATATAAGCTGTTATTTAGTGCAACGTTAAGTTGTGCTTCAGAACATGAAATATTAAAAGGAAGTTAGGCTAACTGTATTTATTTATTTTGCCTCGTAAGAAGTCCAAACAGATAAATAAGTGCTTTCATTGTAGGATGTACAAGTATTGTCGTGTTTTAGAGTATCTGTTAATGAAGTTGCAGCATCCTACACACACAGGCGGACAAACAGCTTCCGTCCTTACAACACAAAAAACCTCCGGACCTATAACATGTAAACCCACATCGTAAGTCGTAGTGTCCGTTATCTTCGTATTATCTTGAAACTTGTTCGGAAAAAAACGTGTAATTCGTTTTTAAAGTTGGTTTATGAACATGGTCTGTGGGTGTTGGTACATGTGTGATTACTGTTACGATAATTGTGTCAAATATTAAGCGGAAGCGGAGATATGTGGCACAGTTCCAACGAAGGGTCGACCACTAGAATATTTCGTAAAGACATATGTAAAATAAAATTTCCAGAGTTAAGATGATATTTTAGTAGTGTATCTATCTAAATTTGTAATTTGTCGTCAGAAGTCTTTTTTTCAATTTACACTTTTAAAATAGCTTGTACTGGCCTTGTTAGAGGAGCACCGCCACTCTTAAAAAAAGTGTTATATAGAGTCAGGGTAACAAAACTTAACTAGTACAGTCGGCCAAACGTAAGCTGGCTTAGGTAAAACCTGTATTCGTCGTTCTGAAAACATCAACCACTGCCAACAACCGCTTCCGTGGCTCGGAGGAAATAAACAGTGACTAAAGCTTGACCAAATAAATGCTCCTTGTAATTGATTTCTTTAATTTAATTATTATACTGTTAAAAACATATATAATTTTACTTGTTTATATAATTTAGCTAGTTTATTTTGATCACATTTATTATTATGTAGCTACTTAAAGCAGTTGAAAGAAATATAAATATCATACAATCGTACAAAAAATAATACGTTACTGGTTTCTGCAGTTTTCTACTTTTATTTGGCGCCAATAAAGCTTTTGGCTCATCTCTGTGCTTTCTTCAACGGAATGTTTGGAGACCCACTGACACTCTCTTCTTTCACGAACTTGTACACATTACTAACGATTTCCAATTTACAACTCTCAATAAAAATAAATGACTAATCTATTAGTAACACAAATTACTAATAACAACTGTAGAAAGTAATAATAACGTTAACGACGCCTGTATTACGCCGAACGTGTGTGGGCAAATGTATTTCGAAAGTATTTACCTGCACCTCCACTCTCCCCGTCGCCATTAGTCCGTCACCTCGGCTCGCCAACCCAAGTGCCAGCTTACACTAGGCCCAAGCTAGCTGCGCGCGTGGCCTTCAGATCAGGCGGATGGGCTGGGATCGATGCGGGGGTACCTTTCTAAAAACATCCGCCGCGCCGTAGTGCTGTGACTCACTCAAGTCATTTCCCTTCGCTTGCCCGATACACTGGTAGGATGTCTGCAGGACTGCTAATACACAGGTTGCCGAGCGCGTCTAGCTTGGGCCTACTGTACGTTTGGCAGACTGTATATATATTGAAGTAAAATAAGAGATATTACTTGATTGTTTAATCTTCTGGAGGCCAGTACAAATTCATGTCCCGCCATATTGCTTCAAACGAATTTCCGTTGTTCCTGCGGCGCCACATAAATTCACAGAGATATGAATCCAAGAGATCGCTGTAAGTTCCGCATTCCCATAAAAAAACAAAATCGCCTGAAGTTCTAACTTATAGTCTTTAGTCACGGTATGTTTACCTGCGCTCAACATTCATGGCGGTCCTCTTCTAAAAAAATACCATTACACTCTACCACTATATAATAATTCGACTACGCAGCTGAACCGCTGACTTTAGTTGAGCAAATTTCGAAAATTAAGTTTATAGGCCTCATGTTTTAGGGTTTCAACCATCAATTTGGGAAATAGGTCTACTCACGACGGTGCTGGATAGCTGCCTGTGTACGAAATATATTAGTAGAATTTGTTTGCGCCTAATGCTAACAACAGACGAGACACCGGTGTACGGGACACTTTCCGGTGTCCCAGCTTCTCGCAGGGAGAGACACCGTAGGGCCACAGAATCTGGTAGCGCGCTACTCAGTGTCTCATCTGTTGACACACATTTAATTGATAGTACATTTAGTGTTCCGTATACTAGTGTACCGTACACCGGTGTCTCGTCTGTTGTCAGCCTAAGTCTCGAGCTTCGTTACACTCGCGAGTTTGCACCTCGATATTGTGGCCTCGGGTTATGGACAAACTCAGCCGTTGGGTAAAATCCCCATTATGAGCTTCGCTTCGCTTGCAGTATAAAAACTTGCCCGCCGGCCTCGGATGAGAAGATGCCCCTAAGGTAAAATCCCCCACGTGGCTTTGGACCGGGTACTTTTATGGTATTTTACGTTTTGATCGATTTTGGGGGTACCAAACGAGCTATAAGGTCGGGTAAAAAAATAAAATGTAGAGAATAACATCCTACAGTTATATTTGTAGAAAAAACTCTAAACATTTATTCTCGTAGGAAAAATCTCAAAAAATAGTTACTTCCGGTCAAAAAACGTGCTTCTGGTTGTTGGATTTTTTGGCTAACAAACTCGTCCGAGCGACATAGACAACCAACATGTGCACCAAATTTGGACCAATTCGGACTAAAAATGCGTCCGCTAGAGTGCGAACACATATACGTATATATATATATATATATATATATATATATATATGATTTTTAATGACACCCCAAAACGTGTTCTGGGGATTATGATCGATGCTCATTTGCTACTCCCGACTTTGGGTCTTACCATAAGGGCCTCTCCAACAGCTCATTTTCCTAAGGAAATTCGCTAATAAATTAATATATTTATCACACATACATCTTGTACAAAGTCACATTTGAATTAATACTAAAAAAAATTGTACCATATTCTAAAAATTAAATAGAGTGTCCGCATATAACACTTAATTGCGTGATAAATTAGGTAAGCCTTAGGCAACTGAATGATTGGGTTTTTCCATCATAATAAAATGTATCATTTATTGGTACATAAAGAGAAAGGTCAGTTAGTTTTGCCTTGACATTAAAAATTAAAAATGTCTATACACAACGATTTTTGGTGCAAATTAAAACATTTAGAATTAAAAAAAGAAAGGCGCGTTCAAATAAAATACAGTATAGATGAGTAATAAACACCAGACATAAACAATAACTACAATTATATCTCACATTAAAATGTTTTATACATTTTTCTCCTTACAAATTTGTACATTTTTCAGTAGAATTTTAAATAATGTATACCTGATATACATATAAAATTCTTTAAATGATAATAATTTTGTCTTTGGTAATACTGTATACAAACTATTTTTCTTTTGTATTGAATTTTTTCTTTAATATAATTATTAATTTCTCTTCTGTCATTGAAAACTGCATCAATACTTCATATCATCAACTCTTATAAAAACGAGGGATACATACATATAAACGTACGTGAATAACATATAATATAACAGCTGATTTCAACCATCCTCTGTCATACAAAATCCAGCGTAGGTTATACTTTGGGGTTATGTTTACAACTTCAATCATTATAATTTCTTGTGGAGTTATTTTAAAAAAAGTTTGAATTATATAACTATGTATACGTTATAATATTTGTTTTTTTTGTTATAAATAGTATATAAATACAACCTTTTATCATCAATTTATTCGTTTTTACAAATTTAAAGAAGATATACCTATTCGTTTAACTTCGGAAACATCCGTACATCTTCGTATAACATATAAACATATTCGATTATTAATATATTCACTATAATATTAATACCTTCTACTTTTATCTTTCTTTAAATAAATAACATAAATACAGAGTTTTAACAAATATTCCTACAGTTTTATAGTCCTTATAATTGTGCACATTTACCGAGTTAAAAATCCCCGTCAGCATAGTTAGCTAGGCCTAGATAAAGTCTGTTGTTTTTAATTTTTAAAGGATGTATTTCTAATGTGTATCTAATTAATTTGCAAGTGCTTTTACTAGTAAACTTATAATTGCCTCAATGTTAATCTAACCATTAAAGCGGTAACGAAAAATATTTTTTTACGATGTAAAATTCCAGTGAGCACAAAATGACCATACAAAATAAAACTTCCTCGCAATTACTTCTAATCCCTTCAACAGATAGTTAATCTGATGTTTCCAAGTTAAATATAAATAGTTAAAGTCCAAGTCAATTAAAGAATGAAAGTCGTTCATTTGAATGAATCAAGTCAGTTATTCATTCAGTCGATTGGTTAAAATTTTTTTTAAACTACGATTTCGTTCAGTTCAACAAATGAGTCGATTCAATTTCCAAGTGAAATCGATTCATCTGCTGATTCGTTCAAATTGAACGGATAGTTCATGAATCTCACACCACTAGTGCATAGGCTGCAGTGTGCTTTTATTATGTTTGATTAAGAGGGAAAGTGTTATTGCAAAGAATTAGACTAAAGTGAGTGCGAGACGTGTGAATACATGTTGTATAAGATTTATATAGCTGGCGTGACTGGACTACTTTGGCTAAGTCAAGTGTAATGTACACTCGGGTTGTATTAAAAGTGGATCTGTACGTAATAAAATCAGTTGTGAGTGTATTAATGTAGGGGAGAAAAGCCAACTTCTCGCGGTTGTAAATGAAAAAAAATTTAATTGGGTTTAAAATAGGGTACCTACGGTCAAGGGAAATTGTTTCATGTTCAACTGTAAAGGCTTTTTCTTTGTCCAAGCTTCCTATAACACAAGCTATTGAATCAGCTTTTTTCCATGGAGGCCTCTCCAGCAGTAGTCTATGTTAAAAACCTTAAACGTAGCTTACTTTCAAAAAAATGTATAAAGCATTAAAAAATAACTTTTTTCAAAAATTACTACAAAATCCTACAAACGATTCTTTTTTTTAAAGAATATATTTACTTATCAAATGTCGTGATTCTAAATCTTGAAATATATGTGTTGTAACGGCCGGATTTTAAGTCCGATTTGGTCCAAATTTGGCACACATACGTCGCTCGGACGAGTTCGTTAGTCAAAAAAATCCAACAACTTGAGCACGTTTTTTGACCGAAAGTTACTATTTCTTTAGATTTTTCGTACTAGAATAAATTGTTTTAGGGTTTTATCTAAAAACAATAAATGTATAATATTATTCTACACATTTTGAATTTTTACACGCCCTTATAGCTCGATGGTTTAAAAAAATCGATCAAAAAGTAAAATACCATAAAAGTACCAGGTTCAAATCCACGTGGGGGATTTTATTGTGGGGGCATCTTCTGATTCTAGACCGACAGCCGAGTTTGTACTCTGCGAGCAAAGCGAACCCGTCCATAACACGTAGCCGCAAGGTCGAGATGCAAACTCGCAAAGCGAGTGGAGCGAAGCAGCGGGTGAGTCAAAGATGGAAGATGCAAACAAATTCTACTAATATATTTAGTACACACATAGGCAGCTATTTAGCGCCGTTGTGAATAGACTAGTCTCCCAAATTTTTGGTTGAAACACTAAAACGTATACATTTAATTTGGGAAATTCGCTAAACTTACGTCAACGGTTCAGCTGCGTGATCGATTTTTTTAACATCGGTGTTTGTTTATAAAAAACAAAAAATAACGCTAAAATATGTTGTAACAGAGTCGAAGTTACCATTGAAGATAATCAATTTACTAGCAAGTTTAAACTGGTATAACTCTAATTCAATTAAACTTCGAAAGAAGTATTATCGTAATTTGATTCCGCCACAATTATTCTCCTTCACTGTTAAGGTAGGTGTACACTGGAGAGTTTCTGCCCTAGCTAGAGCGTAGAGTAGCTCTAGCTAGGGCGCTCTAATCTCCTCTCCAGT
>JAGFPH010000496.1:463917-477675 GCA_018207615.1 Philaenus spumarius
TCGAAAGGAAATTCAATTTACTATATAATCCTGTGCAAAGGTATTTTTGGTACAGTTCCCGGAACAAAGAACAAAATTCATAAGAATCTCCTGATAAATGATTTTTGCATTATTTATGTAAGGAAATTCAATTTACTATATAATCCTGCGCAAAGGTATTTTTCGTACAGTTCCCGCAACAAGGACAAAATTCATAGGAACCTCCCGTTAAATGATTTTTTTCTTTATCCATGTAAATAATATTCGGCTGTAGTAATGCGGTAGTGCTGCTTACGCTTTTTTTGTTTGCATGTAACAATATGAAAAATAATTTTTACCGTAACTTACTCCATTTCGCCTGTCGCGTTTCTGGTGGCAAAATGTTCGCGGAACTGTGTGTGAATTGCATAAGTGGTCGGAGTAATTCCAGAAATAGTTTTGTAATAAGTTGATAGATGGCGCTAGCAGTCACTATTTACTTTTTATTTGGGCATTACAGCAGAATTCATGTAGACCTACCCAGAATTCATTTGTGGAAAGCTGGAAATCAATCGAATACATCTTAATTATTAGTAAATAGGGGCCCCCCTAATTTACCAATCCCGGCGTAGACCCATAGCGAAGCCAATGCAAACAGATTATTGTGTACTCTGATATTTTCTGTACACCCTTTATTTTATAATACAGTAAATCTTTTGTTTGCTTTTACCTAATATATATATATAAACTATTAGGTGTGAAGAATAATTACCTGATTCTACATTTTCCAAATTGGTTGTAAGTAATTCATTGTAGGCCTAACCAAAAATTATGTTGATTTCGATACAAATCATCTGTTTTATTTTTAATAAGTAACAACAGATGTTTGGATTTAATTATAGTAATCATTTTCGTTGATTTTTGTTTGTGTTTGCTTTAGGTTGTCAATCTAACCTAAAATGCTGTTGGTTTTGAAGAATAATAAACTGATTATAAATTTTCTAAGTAAAGTTGCTATCGTAATGAATGTAAAAAAACATGTGTTGCTAAGTTTTTTATCCGAACAGCTGTTTTCGTGCGTTATGGTATTGAGTTTATATAAAAATTCCGTAGAAAAAACGATGTTCAGTTTTTCCCTAATTTGAAAATTTTCCTTGAAACTTAAAAAAAAAAAAGATTTTCGTGAAAACCTAATTCGGACTATTACGAACATTTAAAAACAAGAAATATTCCAATTTTTCCAGCCGTTCTCAAGTGAACCAACGAACATTTCATTTTTATTTACGTAGACTAGCAGGTCCCGCGGCTTTGCTGACAGTTATCGTTTTTATTTCCTGTGTATAACCTACTAATAAGTAATATGTGCCAAGTTTCAGGTAGCTCTAGCTTCGTGGTAGTTATGCCATTCCATCTCTAAGACTAATTAATCTAAATGCAAATGGGGTTTCTTTCTAGTGTATCACCTAAGACTAATATGTACCAAATTTGCTCTCAAGCTTGTAGGAAGTTAGTGGAATTTATAGTTATTGTATACTAGTGGACCCAGCAATGTATTTACCGAAAAATTAATTTTGGACAAAAACATAAATTTCATATGTATGTTGCCGTCAAGGCAGGTAAAATAAATTAAACATAATTTTAGGTTTGGCCTAGACTGATGATGTACCAACCAACACATATCTTGAATGTATTTACATTCATTACCGTAGCAACCAATTGAATAAAATAACAAAAACTGTTGATTCAAATGTCCAGCTTAATACAAAATAATATCTTATGTTAGGCCTAGACTGAACCAACACATGTTTCAACCAATAAAAACTTGCGTTATGGAATTTAGAAATAAGAAAAAACTATGTTACATCCTTATTAAAAATACATAAGACATATTATAATTTAATAGTAGGCATATTTATTGATAATATACGGTAATTTATAGTGATTAACCAATATTAACAGCTGATTTCAAAATATGAAACAATTATTAAATAATTATAACTGTTGTTATAAAATATACGAAATAATTTTATTTGAACATTTAACATTATTTACCATCTTAGTTTTGAGGTTATTATTAATCCTAGACCTTTATTATAAAGAAAACATGATTATGTGTATAGAAGGTAACAACAGGGTTGGCGTACGGAGCACGCAGGAGTTTCCCCTAAGTATTACATTATTTTTACTGTATAGCTTGTAGGATGTAGTTTAATATGTATTTATTGTATAGGGGTTTCAACCCCTTAGACTGTATTAATTAATTATAAAGTCTAAACACTCCTGGCAATGAAATGGATAAAGTGTGCAATTTTTAGCAACATTTATTTAATATTTTTTTAGTCTATAGAGGGCAAACAAGCAAAGAAACAAGCATTAATTTCTATAGTTCCGCGTAAGAAAAAGATATGGAATATTTCGGCTCTCTATTTTCATGGTAATTCATGTTGTATTGTTAAAAGGTAGTCACCCCATTTTAATCCTTTAAATGTTAGTAATCAAAATAATGTTTACCTCTTGTTCGAATTAATCATCATCCCAAATTTGGCCCTGACCCTTTAAACTGTCTGGGCTTGTATGGTGAACATAATCATGTGAGTGTGGAAAATTCATTAGCGCCTGCAAATACGTAGTCCGCTAAGGATTTGACAGAACGTTTTTAAGGTTGTATAACTTGCAGGGGCAGAAGTTTACCGCTTCGTTTCCTTATGCGTATGTTGATAGTATAAAAGAAACTCAGTTAGTGTGACTATTTAACTCACAAACTTACTATCCAATTTCATATCACCTTTACCGATGAGTTTAATCATTGTGTTGCATAAACAAAGTGGGCTGTTTCTAGAACTTTCTCGAATGTTCGGGAACAGGAAGTCGCTTTGATGGTCCAGAACCGTCTGAAACATTCTCGCACATTTTGGAAGTTTCTATAACATT
This sequence comes from Philaenus spumarius, assembly GCA_018207615.1. Lineage (NCBI taxonomy): Eukaryota > Metazoa > Arthropoda > Insecta > Hemiptera > Aphrophoridae > Philaenus > Philaenus spumarius. Next base: position 466,807 of record JAGFPH010000496.1, read on the forward strand.
CTAGAATAATATTCTCGAGCCTTTTGGAAGTTCTTTGGCATTCTGGAACATTCCACAACAGTCGCCAACATTCTCGAACCTATTGGAAGTTTCTTTGACATTTTCTATCATTCCACAACTATCTCAGACGTTCTCGAACATTCTGAAAGTTCTTTGACATTCTGGAACATTCCACAACATTCTCGAACATTCTGAAATGTTCCACAATAATCTCCAACATTCTCGAACATTCTGGAAATTTTGTTTTACATTCTGCTATATTCCACAACAGTCTCCATCATTCTCTAAACTTTTGGAAGTTTTTTTTACATTATGGATCATTCCACAACAGTCTTCAACATTCTGAAAGTTTCTATGATATTCTGGAACATTCCACAACAGTTTTTAACATTCTTGAACATTCTGGAAGTTTCTTTGACATTCTGGAACATTCCACAACAATCTCTAACATTCTTGAACCTTCTGAAAGTTTCTTTGACATTCTGGAACATTCCACAACAATGTCCAACATTTTCTAACCTTTTGGAAGTTTCTGAAACATTCTACAACATTCTCTAACCTTTTGGAAGTTTCTTTGACATTCTGGAACATTCCACAACAGTCTCCAACATTCTCTAACATTCTGGAAGTTTCTTTGACATTTGGAACATTCCACAACAGTCTTGAACATTCTGGAAGTTTCTTTGACATTCTGGAAATTCCACAACAATCTCCAACATTCTCGAACCTTTTGGAAGGAAGTGTCTTTGACTTGCTAGAACATTCCACAACAGTCTCCACCATTCTAGAACATTATGGAAGCTTCTGGAGCGTTCAGACACATTCTGGCCCGTCTCGGCCACTTCGGCACTGAATTCCCAGCTGCTTCACCGACTTTCGATAAGAGTGCATTGGTTCGTAGTGCTCTATTGACATTCACATTTGCGAACCTAACCCCTGCAGTTCCAAACCGAAGCCTTCTTCGTGGATGGGGGATGGAGGGCTACCATACCATAAACCCCGATGAGTCTGCCGGAGTGGGTTACTGAGTTATAACGGTATGCAAGAGAAAATCAAGCTTACATTTATTAAAACTATTGATTACAGTAATTATTTTAAATATAATTTTATTGTTGTAAGTTATGTGGAAGATGGATCCCAATGGACTTTAATTTGCCTAACATAAATAATGCTTTCTAAGCATGAAATATATAGCAACCGTTAAGAAATGAGATAAAAATGACGTAGTAAAAGTGTTTAACTTTACCAGTAGTCAGTAGCTTTTCCAATTAGAGTGTAAGAATGACAAGTCAAAGCTGACGCGGAGTGATACAGTGACCATTAAGGCGGGTCGGGTGTACGATGAAGTAATCCAGAGAATATCTCACAAACCTTGAACCATATCGTCACTGCACCTCAGCATAATCGTGAGAAATACAGAGCTGGGCAGTACTCAGCCACCGCATTCAAATAAACATAACTTCACGATTAACTGAACACAATTGCCAAGAATAGTAATAAAGTTTGTTATAACGATGGATGTGATCATTGTTAAGGTAATAATGGATACATTTTGTCACCGTGCGTTATGTTAACAGTTGGTGGAACTGGTGAAAGACCTTGAACACATTACAATGTTAAGTCGTGTTAAATTAACAAATGTACGCTGCAAGACCTTTTTACATGCTTTTCTTCAACTCGCCGTTGGCTCACATCGCGTTACGACTGCGTTCTCGCATACGTATATTAACGAAAACATTAACCCTCATATAGGGGGGAGGGGAGGGTTGACCCCTGAGAACCAAACATTTTCGGAAAAATCCAATTTATGACTATTAAAAAGTAAAAAATAAAATAAATGAAAACAAATTTTAAACATGCTTTCCTATCCATGAATAACATAAATACACTCGAACTAAAAAATAAAAAATAACCCACATATAAAATTAATTCTTTCTCAGCGAATCTGATATTGTAATGAGACTTGATAGTTTGCAATCTTTTTACTTTTCACAAAATAAACACACCCAAAAAGCATGGGGGCGTACTCTTGCAAAGTTCCGAAAACATCACGCCCCATGCTTTTTGGGTGCGTTTATTTTTTGGAATTTTGAGGAAGAATTAATTTTATCTGTGGATTATTTTTTAGTTCGAGTCTATTTATGTTATTAAATTAAATCAAGTAATGAAGGTCAGTACAAACTTGTTTAGGAAAACAAAAAATGTTAGAATTATCAATCTGAAATAAAATGCACAGTGCAAGAGTTTTCAAAAAGTATACATAGGTATGTCTTATAAAATTGTTCACTTATCTTAAATATAATATATTTTAATTGAAACATGTGAATCCAAATCTTATGATCTTTGTCTTTTCTAACTTTCATGAAACAAGTTTCGGTTGAGGAATTTGTTATTTTGTTGAAATTTGATGAAATGAGAGTACTTATTTTACTTACTCTCAGTTGACCACTTTAATATTAAATATATTAATATTAGTTGAGCACCGAATGACGTGTAATATAAGGATAACCAGGAAAATCATTGAGAAACCTGGAAAAACCTGGAAATAACCAGGAATTTCAAAAATCACTTTTGGTAGACACCCTGTTAATGGAGATAGGAAAACATAATTAAAAACAAATTCATTTATTTTATTGTGCTTGATGAAACTGGTGCTAACAGCCTGTAAAGACGAGGGAAATGCTCTGCACGCCAACCCCGTTGGAACCTTCTGTACACAAAATCGTGTTATGTTTTCTTTATAATAAAGGTGTCGGATTAATAATAACCCCAAAGCTAAGATGGTAAATAATGTTAAATATTCAAATAAAATTATTTCGTATATTTTATAGCAGCAGTTAAAATAAAGGTTAAAAGAACCAGCAAGGCTCAGGTCTACCCTTTAATAAAAACCAAACCTAAAAGTTAGAAATACAAATAATTGCTTTGTAAATCAGTTGGTTGCTATGGTAAGAAATGTAAATACATGTGTTGGTTCATCAGTCTAGGCCTCAACTAAGAATTTTTTCCGACTATTTTTACAAATATTGAAATAAAAAAAATTTTTATCAAAATGAATTATAGAATATGTTACTCAGGGATATTGTAAACTATTTTATTAGTAAACTTTTTTTACTTTCTCACTATACTATAGTATAGAGAAAGTATAGTGATCGCAAAAAAAGTCGATGTTGAGATTTTTATGGAAATATCCGTTTTGGGACCACCTGAGTCCAAAAAAGTGGTTTTTACAAAATGTCTGTATGTATACAAACATAGAGCGAAAACTATTCGATCGATTGCAAACAAATTTTCACCAGACATGTAAAGTAGGCTTGTATAGATGCACGAAAAACGTTTTTGAGAAATTTTGAAAAACAACCCTCATTTTGGCAAAAAAACCCAAAAAATCAGTTATAATTTTTTTATAAAAAACTGCTTTAACAATTTTGATAAAATTTGGCTTATTTGTAGCCTTTAATGTACCCTACCATATGCAAAAAACCGCATGTTTCTAAAAATTCTCGTTTAGCTAATACTGTAATAATAATAATAATAACTTATTTTTGGGGTTTTTTTCGCCATAAAGGGGGTTGTTCTCAAAATTTTTCAAAACCTTTTTTCGTGCATCTATACAGGCCTAATTGACGTGTTTGGTGCAATTTTTTTCGAAATCGATCGAATAGTTTTATATCTAGCTAATAATAATAATATTTATTAGTTAATCTCCTAGTTTAAAATCACCTCTCCTACCCCTCCTACAATAATGAAGTCACAGTGAATCTGTTTAATAATTTAAATATGTTTGTGAGAAATTATGTGCCAGTTCCTGGTACCGTTTATTTCAATCGGTTTAGTAGTACCAAAGGTTATCCCTGATACAAATAAACAAACAAATTTTACCTCTTTATAATATTAGTATAGATATATCATAATAATAATAATAATTAAAATAATAAGAAAATATATTGATTTTATTAACGAAACTCTATTCTTTCTAATTATTTTTCTCCATATTTTGTATTAGTTTTTATGAATTATAAATTCCAATATTAACTTAACTATTTCACATCTGTCGGGCGTCCCGTGACGGCCAACTTTTTTTGTTAAACTAGGTGTTTACATTGATGAGTAACTTGCAAAATGTCAACTCAATCGGTTAAAACGTTCTCGTGATATAAATTATGTATTAAAAAAAAGCACAAATTGGTGATGGCTGGTAAGAGAAGCGTTTTTAGACCTATGAAGTTGTTTGATTGGTTTCAGCAGCATATCACGCTCTGATAGTTCCTCCGATTCTTCGTCGGACACCCTGTATTAAAAGAAGTTACAAAGCAAAAATGGGAGGAAAAAGTGTCGGCGTGTGGAGCATGCAAGGGTCCCGCTAGTTCTAATAAGGGTAAAATCTCTCCTATTCCGACCAAACCTAGTTAGCGATTTTCCATAGGAAAGATGAGCTGCAGTGACTCTTATGGTAAGACCTAAGGTCGGAAGTGTTGAGTGAGCACCGATCATGGTTCCCAGAACACGGTTTGGGGTGTCACTAAAAATGATATGTGTATATGTGTTTGCACTCTAGTGGCCGCAGTTTAAGTCCGATTTGGTATCCACGTTGATTGTCTACGTTGCTCGGACGAGTTCGTTACCCAAAATAGTCCAACAACCGGAAGCTTATTTTTGACCGGAATTAAATATTTTTTTAAATTTTTAGTACCAGAATGAAATATTTTTAGAGTTTTATGTAACAAAATCAATTAAGAATATTATTCTGCACATTTTGTTTTTTGAAACGACCTTACAGCTCGCTTGGTTCCCCCAAAATCGACCACATCGTAAAATACCATAAATGTACCCGGTTCAAATCCACGTGGGGATTTTACCGCGGGGCATCTTCCGATCCAAGTCCCAATGGCCGAGTTTGTACGCGAAGCAGTCCATAAACCGAGGTCACAAGGACAAGGTGCAAACTCGCAAAGCTAGCTTTCCCGCTGCGAGTGGAACGAAGCAGCACTTGAGCCGGGGCTGGAGGCTGAGTTACAATATATTTCGTACACAGAGGCAGCTATTCAGCGCCTTCGTGACTAGATCTATTTCCCAAATAGTCGGGTGAAACCGTAAAACATAAACGGTTCAGCCGCGTGGTCGAAATATTTTCAGTTTACAGTGTATTGCTCCACCTAACCTTGATACCTAAACCAAGGTCAGGCAAACCCACTGTATCATTCCGCCTTCGTTTCTGATCCAATTTCCCGTCAAACCGTCAAAAACCTTGCCCTGTCTGCATTTTGCATTCGGCACTCAAGGCGAACGGGATTTCGACAAAACCTGTTTACACGTAATCCCCGCTAAAAGCCTTATTTGCATGCAGATATCGGAATTATGCTAATTGTTATGTCGTAGGATTAAATACGACTGTCATGTATTGACCTAGGACAACGGCCGACGTCGAGATTTTATTGCATTTAGGAATTTGGCAGCGTGAAGAGATTGTTGACACTGTGGGTGTAATAAATGATTCTAGCCCGTTCAGGAAACGACTATGGCACCGTCACACTGCACCTGAAAATGATCCTCATTTTAAACAAAATGAAGGCAAACAGTTCACGCAACGCTGAGAGCAAGTTAAATAAACGCTGACGCAAGTTTAGCGAATTTCCAAAATTCTATTTATACGTTTTCGGGGATTTAACGTATAACTTGGGAATAACGTAATTCGTATAACGTAATTACTTGGGAAGTTGGTCTGCTCAAGGCTGAATAGATGCCTTTGTATAAGAAATATATTAATAGAACGGTAAAATCCCCCACGTGGGTTTGAACCGGGTACTTTTATGGTATTTTACGTTTTGATCGATTTTGGGGGAACCAAGCGAGCTATAAGATCGTGTAAAAAAACAAAATGTGCAGAATAATATTCTACATTTATTTTGTTTAGATAAAACCAAAAAAGTTGAATTCTAGTATGAAAAATCTACAAAAATAGTTAATTCTGGTAAACAAATGTTCTTCCGGTTGGATTTTTACTTTCTCCCCCTATACCATAGGATATGGAGAAAGTATTGTATTCGTCAAAATTTTCGAGTTTGAGTTTTTGGTGGAAATATACCTGAACCTAAAAAAGTGGCTTTCGGAGTGATGTGTGAGTGTGTGTGTGTCTGGGGGGGTGTGTGTGTGTGTGTGTGTGTGTGTGTGGATGTTATCGGACCTAGAGCCTAAACCAGTCGTCCGATTTTGATGAAATTTGGTATGGAGGTACTAATCCACGGTATCTCCAGGTGTTGTTTCCATTTTTTGTGAATTTTTGATTTTTAAGGGTAATGTTCCCATAAAAACCCATAAAATAACGGAAAAATCAACTTTTCTCAAAACCGGCTCGAACGATTTTGATTAAATTTTTATAGTTGATTAAGGACCTAAAGTACTATAAACTATAAAATTTTAATCAAAATCGTTTAAGCCGTTTTTGAGAAAAGTTGGTTTTTCCGTTATTTTTTAGGGAAAAATTACTCTTAAAAATAAAAAAATCAATTGGCTTCATGAAATAATATTTTTTTTATTAAGTTCCTATAATGAGGGAGAAAGTATGTGTCAGTTTCCTGATACCGTTTATTTTGCTAACAAACTCGACTTAGACGACTAACTTGTGTACCAAATTTGGACGAAATCGGACTTAAAATGTGGCCGTTAGAGTGCGTTCACATATACAGTGTTCATAAAGTCCCTTTAACCCACTTTATTGAAAGTAAGTTAACAAAACTTTGTATATATATATCAGGACACATTTTTTGACGCATCTGAACCTTAATGATTTTGGGGGGCTTGAGGGGGGGGGGGGGGGGGGGTTAAAAATTTAAAATATAATTGTAATACACAATTGAAAAGCTTATTAAAAGAGTAACAAAATGGCGCAAACTAGAGCTTAGTATCTTGCATCGTTTCAAAGTTCTGGAAAATGATATTGTTATAGCACCAAAGCAGGTTATTTATTAATTTGTTAATATTAGGAATAATATATTGTATGCTATTTTCCAGAATTTGATTGCCCATTACTCTGAAACGAAGTAAGATATTAAGCTCTAGATTACGCCATTGTGTTTCTCTTTCAATACGCTTTTCAATGGTGACCTACCTTTATATTTGAAATTGTTCACCCCCCTAAGCTCCCCAAAATCATAGAGGGTCAGATATGTAAAAATATGTCCTGCTATGCACCACAAGAGATATACAAAGTTTTGTTAACTTATTTTTAGTAACAAAAATAGTGAGGTGTTAAAGGGGCTTTATTGAACACTGTGTATACACATATATACATACAAATTTTAATGACTCCTCAAAACTTGTTCTGGGTACCATGATCGGTGCTCATTTACTAGTCTTTAACTTAGGACTGAAGATAAAAGCCCCTGCAATAGCTCATCTTTCCTATGGAAATTCGTTAGGACTGGAAAAGTGGCCGAGACTTACCCGAATGTTTCTGAATGTTCTAGGAGCTTCCAGAATGTTCTAGACGGTTCTGGACCATTGAAAAAACTTCCTGTGTTGACACAATCAAGAATGTTCTAGAAACCAGAAACAGGCTGCTAGATATCTAAAATTTGGCACATATTATTTCTTATGTTATATTTAGCAGACAGAACATTTGGCCACTGGCGCATAGCTGATCAAGTATGTAAGCCTAAATGGGAAGCTGAGTGATTTAGATGATACGTTTTTGGGCCAGTGTACTTCATATCGGGAGGGGGGGGGGTATATTTCTTTCATTAATTTAGTAATATCTGCGAGCAAAAACCGCGGGCACTGAAAAAATATTTCTGAGTTGAGCTCAGCTCTGCAAGTGACAGAGCTGTACACTACTAGCATTGAGTTTGCTAGTATTTCATTCTTCCGCTAGCAATTTTAGAGCAGCTTCATAAAGGCGGGAACCTATGGGTTACAGACGTAACAGTCACAGTAAACGTACTGACATGTGCATGCGTGACAATGTATGGTAGTATGTGTTATTAAACACAGCTTTCTTTCACACTTTGAACATTAACGGATATATTATGTTTGTAGTATTCCTCCGCGAGCAACAAGTTGATGTGATAACCACCAGATTGCAGGCTAAACACTCGAGTAGGAATACAAATTCGGCGCGTACATGCTTCCACAATAACGTGATTTTTTTCGTCATAAATTGTCCAAAATTATTGAATTTACTTTTATTTAAAACGAAATTAAACTTCGAATGTGATGATCTTTTTACATTTTTGATAGTTGCACTATTGAATAAGAAAAAAAATCGCAAACTTTGATTTTGAGTCAAGTCAAAGAACAAATTTAGTTTAAAACAAATTTTAAAAGCTAAAAGATATCAACACTCGAACTGTCACAACCATTAAAATGATGCATATAGAATAACTGTCTTATCATTATTATTCCAGTAATCTTATTACCCGTTTAACATTGCTCTTATGGGAGTTTAATTCCAAGATGGTGGCTGGGTCTGCCGTGCCTTAAATATTTTCTACGGGTTAGAGAAAGAACACTGCTTGCTTGACACGACAACCTGTCAAAGTTATCTTCAATTTCGTATGGTACAACAATTGGTAATTATCGTGAACTCGAAACAGAGCTCTCTACTCTGTAGTAATGATGTAGATTGTTTAGCCATATAAACTGAATTTTTTACAAAAATTAATACTGTACTACTAATTATTTGTCAAATTGTGTGACGGATTTAGCTAAATGTAATTTTTATTCTTAGTTGAAATTTAATTAGTAATTTGTGCTTGTTGCAGGTAAGTGACATTCTGTTAAAGTCCAGTTAAGAGTAAGTAATCATTTAATTTGTTTTATGTATACTTTTTAAGGGGCCCACACACGATCAGTTTAATTGCGCAGTTTATCCTGTGTGACGTCATGTCTGAGCTATAAATGAGGAAACTGCGCAGTTCTGATAGATTTGTTCTTGCAGACTTTTATACAGACGTTCGGCCTGCGCGAGAGACGCTACTTTCTACCGAAAACTGCGCAGTTAGCTCAGTTGATTGAAAAGTCTTCTCTAATCGTTTCTAGCCTCGCACGTCAGCTCTTTACTGTATTATTTACTCTTCTGTTGTCACCGCCAAGGCGAAAATAATCCGGAAGCACGTTTTTCCACCGGAAGTAAAAAAAAAAATAAAGCAGTCGTGGGACTGCAATCAGAAGTGAAAACTGTCATGAATATAAATCGTTGGTTATATTGGTTTAATCTGAAATTTGAGAAATATTTTTACCTTGACCCATTTAAAATAAAATCTAAAAATTAACATAAAAATGATTGTCTATAGTCAAATAATAAATTTTAAAATATAATTTTGGTTAGGCATATACTGAAACAACACGCGTTTCTTTAATGCATTTACATTAATTATCATATCAACCAAGATAGCGAATTTGTCTATGTCCATTTTAGAGGTATCACCAAGTACTCAAATTTAACATAAGTTACAACATTAGGTTAGTTAATTCAAAAAATGTTGGTTTTAGTATAATGTTTGATGTTGTAGACAATTACCAAGAAATTATGATTTCAGTTTTTTCTAGATAACTCAGTTATGCTTTGACCTACAGAAACGAAAAAAGCAATTTTGTCTGACGTTAAAAACAAAATGTGTTGTCTCTTGTACACTTTTTGTTATGTTAACGGTTTTCAAGATATTCCACTTTAAACATTTGTAACTGCCGCCATTTTGAAAATTATTAAAATAAAATCGTGGTGCTTGGTACACTTGTAAACCGTAACATACACATGGCTTATATCAAACTTGAACTATCTTACCTATTTCTGGAGTTGCAATGAGTTTTTTGTAAAAAAAATATTCATCCCGGCGGGGAATCGAACCCCGGTCTCCCGCGTGACAGGCGGGGATACTGACCACTATGCTACCGTTGACTGTGTTGGAATTGAGTTATTTAGTGCTATTTCTCTTTTGTAAACACAGAGGTGATAACGAATAATATCTCTGACGATCACGCGAGAGCAGAGATTTTTACCCATCTGAAAAAGTGCCTAACGCGCCTTAAGAAGTTTTCACTTCAAACATTTTTTAGATTTTTCGTACTAGAATGAAACTTGTAGAGTTTTCTCTAAAAAATAAATTTAGGATATTATTCTGCACATTTGGTTTTGTACACGACTTTATAGCTCGCCCCCCCCCCCAAAAAAATTGACCAAAACGTAAAAGTAGCCGTGAGGGCTTTTACCGTCGATCTACTGCCGAGTTTGTACGTTGCGAGGGAAGCGAAGCAGCCCATAACCCGAGGCCGCAAGGTGGAGAAACAAACTCGCAAAAAGAGTTTTTCCGCTGCGAGTGGAACGAAGGACCGCTTCGAGCTAATCAGCGCCTTCTTGAGTAGACCAATTTCCCAAATAGTTAATTGAAACCCTAAAATTTTTAAACTTAATTTTGAAAATTCGCTCAACCCACGTCAGCGTTCAGCTGCGTGGTCGAATTATTTTATATTTAGGTGAGCTTAGTTATTTGTAGTAAAAACTTAAACTTTAGAATTGAGGAGTGCTCCTGATTATAGAAAGTGTGGTGTACTAGACTGGTGGAATCTACACACTGAAAGTAAACATATATATTCTGAGGAACTGTTTCATATATCATCAACACAAAAAACTCAAGATACAAAATAACTTACACCCAGCACTTATCTAACAAAATGCTTATTTTAAATTAAATATATTTGTACGAGGAAATACACTAAAATGCTCGTGCTTTCTTTGTCGTACGTGGTTGGTGAGACAAGGAAAACTTATGTAGGATAGGAGGAGGCTAAAGTGTATGCCATAGATTTTATATTACTTGAAATGTAATGCAAATTATGTAGTAAAATAATTTCAAAATATGCTGTCAGTTCGTC
>JAGFPH010000496.1:484024-497602 GCA_018207615.1 Philaenus spumarius
ATTTTGTGCTTCACAAGCCAACAGCCGTATTATGAGAATTTTCAATAGACAGAGCATTGCGTGCTTTGCACGCCAATTTCAAGCCTATGTGCTATGAACGCACATGTGCGTCCGCTTTAAAATATTACTGATTATTACGTAGAAAGGTTCAAAAATAAAAATAAAATAATTTTTACTCATTTAGCCTATAAATATAAAAAAACTACCTGGCCTGATCCGGCTTTGCACGGATATACAAATCAAATTTAAAACAATATTAACCAAAAAATATATCAATAAATATATTATGTACTATGTATTTCTTATGGGGATTTTTAGTAACTTCGACCCCCCTACCCGCAACCACGCCTAAAATTTCGAATTTTTTGGAAACCTTTCTTAGCTAGCACTTAGGAGGAAGCTACAAACCAAATTTCATTCCAATCCGTTCGGTAGTTTTGCGATTTCGTGATGAGTGAGTCAGTGAGTGGTATTTGGATTTTATTTATATAGATAAAACGTCTGCTCCTAGCATAGGAAATACGAAATTTGCGTAGGTGAATGTGTTAACCCATCTTCCCCAAGACTCTTCAATCTGCTTCAAGCTAGGAACTTTAGCAAACTTTTAAATGTTGGCCTGTAACTGACGGGAAAATTGTTATAAGTTAAAATGTTTAAGATGGAGGATCTGTTGCAGTTGTTACCACGGCGCAACTTGATAGAAAATGTCTAAATAGTTTTTCGGTTATTGGTCCCTAGACCCCAATATACAGGGTGTCTCCAACTCTATGGTCCCTTTTTGTAGATTAGTTCCTGGGATCGAGACAAACATATTTCACAGTATAAACATGGGTCTACGGTGCTTACTTTTTCGTCTGTCTATCTTTCTGTATGTGTTTTACAAAATAATGAATATCTAGAGAATGGTTTCACCGATTGAGTTCAAACTTGACATGAAGTTTAACCTAACAATTATCTATTTTAAATAAAATAAACGATTATATACAATCATGCGTTTTAAAATGGCTACTGTTGAAAATTTCGAACCTGAATTATCCAAAAACCTAAATGTCAAGACACCTTTTTTGTAGCAGTTTTAATTTCCTATCTGAAGGTGTAAGAATCAAAACATTTTGACGAAGGATAATAGTTAAGCTCAAAATAATAACAGCATAGTGACCACATGTTGTGTTTACTGTGTTGGTAGGATGCCGGGTCGAACCAACCAATTATTACAAAAACTATTATCCTTTATCCGATTGTTTTGACAGTTACACCATCCGATACAGAATAAAAAAGCTACGAAAGAGGTGTCTGGACAGTTTTTTGTTAAAATGTTCGGTTTTTAAGAAATTCAGATTTTAAATTATCAAATAGCCGCCATTTTGAAAATAATTATTGGGTATATTCGCTTATTTTTCTGAAAATATATCATTGTTATTTTAAACTTCATGCCAAGTTTGAACTCAATCAGTCACACAGTTCTCTAGATACATATTATTAAGTGGGGAAAAATGGCGACTATGAGAAAACAAAGCGTTTTCCGGACACATGTCCAATTGATTTTTTCTCAGTCTTATGTGCTGCAAAACACATATTACAACACAAAACATTCAGTATATACGTAAATATCTTAGTAAAAGTATGCAAAACATCCCAATATTGTGGTTACGTATGCTATCATTATCTTTAACTTAACTATTATCCTTCATCTGATTGTTTTGACAGTTACGCTATCCGATAGGGAATTAAAAATGCTACAAAAAGGTATCTCGACATTGTTTCGTTAAAATGTACCATTTTTGGGTAATTTAGGTTTGAAATTTTCAAACAGCCGCCATTTTGAAACGCGTGATTGGATATAATCATTTGTTTTTTCTTAAAATAGATCATTGTTAGGCATAACTTCATGTCTAGTTTGAACTCAATCGGTCATACCGTTCTCTAGATATCAATTAATTCGTAAAAAACACATACAGACTGACGAAAACTTAAGCACCGTAGAACCATGTTAAATTGTGAAATACGTTTGTCTCGATCCCAGGAACAAATCCACAAAAAGGGTCCAGAGAGTTCGGGGACACCCTGTGTGTATTGCTAGTGATATACAGGCTGGATACAAAGTTCTAACAAATTTGTTTCACCTCTCATTTTAAAGAAATTTCCATTTTATATAACTTTGTGGTTTTAAAATTGTGGGATCAAGGATTTCTCTAATTTGTTGTGTCCAACTCCTAGTTTATATGCGCTAAATTTCAGGACTCTATCTTTATAGCAAGTGTACGATCTATTATGTATTTTTAAGGGTAGTTTTCCATTTCACCCGTTGTACTCAAGTAATCGAAACGTAAATGGTTTTCTTTTCTTGCATATCACCTAAGAAGAATATGTACTAAATGCCTGCTCGTCTAGCTTGTAAGAAGTGAGTGGATTTTATATTTATTGTTTACAGCTGCTCCGTTTTAATCCTTTATACCAGGATTTTTCAACCTTCTTCAATAAGCAAGTAAAAATAAACGGTACCAGAAACTGGCACATACTTTCTCACAAACATATTTAAATTATTAAACAGATTCACAGTGACTTCATTATTGTAGGAGGGGTAGGATTGGCGATTTTAAACTAGGAGATTAACAAATAAATATTATTATTATTCGCTAGAGATAAAACTATTCGATCTATTTAGAACAAATTTGCACCAAACACGTCAATTAGGCCTGTATAGATGCACGAAAAAAAGTTTTGAAATTTTTTGAAAAACAATCCCCTTTATGGCCAAAAAACCCCCAAAAATCAGTTATTATTATTATTATTAGCTAAACGAGAATTTTTAGAAAGATGCGGTTTTTTGAATATGGTAAGGTACATTAAAGGCTACAAATAAGCCAAATTTTATCAAAATCGTTATAGTCGTTTTTTTATTAAAAAATAATAATTTATTTTTTTGGGTTTTTTTTTGCCAAATTGGAGGTTGTTTTTCAAAATTTTTCAAAACCGTTTTTCATTCTTCTATACAGGCCTACTTGACATGTCTGGTGCAAATTTGTTTGAAATCGATCGAATAGTTTTCGCTCTAGCTTTGTATACATACAGACATACTTACAGACAAACATACATACAGACATACATTTTGTAAAAAACACTTTTATGGACTCAGAGGGTCCCTAAACGGATATTTCCACAAAAATCTCAACATCGATTTTTTTCCGGTCACTATACTTTCTCTATACTATAGTATAGTGAGAAAGTAAAAATCTGTCGACCCCCTGGACGTAATAAAATTATATCAGTGATTTCAAATAAGACGTAGTTATCGCTTTTCGGCGGGGAGGGTGGAGTTTACCCAAAGAATTAATCTAACTAATTAATCTAATATCCACCTCATTACCAGGTTTTTATTAGTTCGGTTTCCGTCATGTCTGTCTGTCTGTCTGTCTGTCTTCCGGGTGGAACCTTGCAATCGAGTTTAAACTAACTTCGGTTTATTGATGAGATATTTACAATCCGTAATGAAAAAAGATCTGACATTGTATTGTTTCAATTCATGAAAATAATAAAATAAATTTTGTTTACTTCTTTAATTTGATTTTACTTTCTCACTATACTATAGTATAGAGAAAGTATAGTGATCGCAAAAAAATCGATGTTGAGATTTTTGTGGAAATATCCGTTTTGGGACCCACTGAGTACAAAAAAGTGGTTTTTACAAAATGTCTGTCTTTATGTATGTCTGTATGTATGTATGTATGTCTGTATGTATGTATGTATGTCTGTATGTATACAAAGCTAGAGAGAAAACTATTTGATCGATTTTAACCAAATTTGCACCAGACAGGCTTGTATAGATGCACGAAAAAGGGTTTTGAAAAATTTTGAAAACAACCCACTTTTGGACAAACAACCCCCAAAAAATCAATTATTATTTTTTTATAAAAAAACGGCTCTAACGATTTTGATAAAATTTGGCTTATTTGTAGCCTTTAATGTGCCCTACCATATGCAAAAACCCGCATCTTTCTAAAAATTCTCGTTTAGCTAATAATAATAATAATAACTGATTTTTGGGGTTTTTTTGGCCATAAAGGGGGTTGTTTTTCAAAATTTTTCAAAACCTTTTTACGTGCATCTATAAAGTTCTAATTGACGTGTTTGGTGCAAATTTGTTCGAAATCGATCGAATAGTTTTCTCTCTAGATAATAATAATAATATTTATTAGTTAATCTCCAACTTTAATAAAAGAAACTCTCCTACCCCACCCTACAAATCACTGTGAATCTGTTTAGTAATTTAAATATGTTTGTGAGAAAGTATGTGCCAGTTCCTGGTACAGTTTATTTTCAGGATAATAAGAGTTACAGAATTTGAAATATTAGAGGCAGGAAGAGGTAATACTCTTTGCATTTCAGACACTGTCAGCTAATCAGAATGTGAAATACATTGGGAATTTCCTACATGTGTCCCTGTAACAATCTCATCAATATATTATAAAATCGATTGGAACCTTTCACCCGGGCATAAGACTAAAAAGCGGAAAATAAAATTATTTTTATTTTAATACACCACGTTTTTAAAACGAACTAAAAAGTATAAAATAATTTTCCGTAGGCCCTTCTAAAATTTTGAGGGTGAATTTTTAGTGGCTATGGAGATATTTGTAAGACTTAAAAGTTAAAAACGTGGTGCGCAGCCCGTAGATACTAGAAGTAGATAATCCGGACAAATTCACAACCAATTTCAGTGCATTTTTAATGAGATTCATTGTAATCTTCTCCTATTTGCATGTGGGTTAAAGGCGTATTGTTTTAATTTAGTCATCACATTTAAATCGATCAAAAGTAAGGAAACGAAATCATTTTGACGGCGTTAGCTAGCTCGCTCTCGTGCTAATTTTCCGCTGTGCCAAATTTTGTCCCGATTCATTTAACGGACAGGGCGTGAATAGCCAACACGTACAAACTGGATCTTACATACCCAAAGAGTTTTCTTCTTCATAAATACAGATAAGATACGTAATTATTAAATTGTGTGGAAATTCAATTGATTGTAGTACTTAATAAAAATGTACATTAGTTTAATATCGATGCATTTGAACACTAATTGGTAACGGATGTATATTTTTGTATTTTACTTCGTTTCATTTTAACACAAAAAAGATTTCTGGTGAATTAAAATTATTTTTAAAACGACGTCGAGTACGACAGCTAGTACAATATAAACCTAAAACATTTTAACTCATATATCAGAAAAATAATAGTGGAAACAAAAGTGTTCTGTCTACTTATGGAAAAACAGATGTGAATTTCTTCTTACGGGATTCCACAAGGACAAGTATTGAGCCCGTGTTTTTTTCACATTAAGTTATTCCCTATTATGGTACACAATTGTTGCTCTTGAAATATGTTTCATAATAACAATAAACATATTACGTATACCGAGTTTAAAAAAACAACAACTTGTTTTACGATACATGATACAATTGTTGTATACCTATTACATACATGATACCCAAGGCCACGCATAACCTATTATAATCGTGCGTTTCACCTTGAAGTTATCCCACTTCGATACTAATAGAGGTACACTAAATTAAATAAAGACACAATCAATGTATAATTTAAAATTAAAACAATTTATTCGACTTCAATACAAATTAAATATTTTTTTGTTTTTGTATTTTTTGATTTATTGCAAAAACACCGATAAAGATGATGGATGTGGGTGGGGTCTATTTACATTTGTTGTCGACTAGACGAGGCGCCGGTAAAGCCCAACTGAGGTCTCGCAGTTCTGACTCTGAGCGGTGAGGCCGTGTTGTCTCGAAGACATGTCTAAACGTAGTAGACGCGGTGTGCGTAAGGGTATACGGGAGCGGCTACGTACTGGAGGCCGACAGAACGACGGTAACGTCCGTGCGATCCGTAACCTTGAGTTTTGGCTACTTCGGAGAAATGTGCGGCTTTGGCGGCAGCTACTTCGGGAGTATCGGCTAAGAAACCGGAAGGTGTGACTACCGGACTAGCGAGAGGTCCTTGGTAACCACCGTTGTAGGCGGGTGCGGAGTAAGCGGGAGCAGAGTAAGATCCGCTGTGGCTTTCGCGTTCGTAGAGTTCGGGTTTGTATGATCCATCGTCGTAAGCGGCGGCGTATCCAGCACTGGGGGCAGAGTATCCACTGGGGGCAGAGTATCCGCTAGGGGCGGAGTATCCGGAGTATTGTCCTGGGCCTCCTTGTGCTCTGGCGACTTCGGAGAAATGAGCTGCCTTAGCTGCGGCTACCTCGGGAGTATCGGCCAAGAATCCTGATGGAGTGATGACGGGCGATGCTAGAGGTCCGGAGTATCTGGCAGCAGGAGCGTATCCTCCGTTGTAAGCTGGAGCGGGGGCGCCGGAGTAGACTCCGTGGTTGTAACTAGGGGCAGAACTGACCTTGGCGACTTCGGAGAAGTGGGCTGCCTTAGCGGCTGCTACTTCGGGTGTGTCGGCGAGGAATCCGTTGGGGTTTACGACGGGCGATGCTAGAGGTCCGTTGTATCCGCCTTGGTTATATCCTCCATGGTTGTATCCTCCGTAATTGCTGTAGGTGCCGAAGACTGGAGATGCAAGGCACACGGCCGCTAGTACAACCTGGAAGCAGAAAATACTGCTTAGTACAAGTCTTTGCCCCTCCCTCATCCTTCAACCTGATACAACTACAAGTATAATCAAACTCCCTAATTTTATGAATTGTTACCTTAAAATCGCAAGTTAAATATTTTTTCAAAATAATTATAAGAAAGATATATTTATTATATTTTTCAACGTTACAGTGAATTAATATCTTAATTTGATTAAAACAACGAATTTGTTGTAAATACACTGTAATAAATTCTTTGAAGAAGAAAATATTTAGATTGTCAGTATTGTAAATTGCATTGCTCAAATATAAAGTAATTCAGGCAGTTTAATTTTGTATTTTATTTAGTGTATCTAACTCATTGTAAATACCATTATTACCTTAAAATCTACCGATCAATTTCAATATTTATTTAATTTTTAACATTCACTTGAACTAAATAAGATAAATGCAGTGTGAATTTTAAGTATTTATGTTTGGGGGTGGGGGGGTATAAATTTCGTTGGAAATGTGTAGAATCAGAATTAAAAAATATACAATTGTATGAGGAAAGAATATTTTTCTATTTTGGTAATTAAGTTTATTGACATCATTTTTTTACATACGCAGTTATAAACTAATATTATTAAGACAAAAGAGGGAATAGAACTTAGAACTAAATGAAATGGATCTGATAGTTAAATCAGACAAAGTGTTTTTTATGCAATTATTTAAAAAATTCCTAAATTTAATAATCCTGGTTTTTAATACTAATTTTGAAACTGAAACAAATTATATTACAATTTTAGTATATCAATTCCTATCTATACAGAAAAATATAATTGAAGTCTGTTATTTCAAAATATAAGTTATTTTCTAAGCTCATATGGTTATTCACACATTACAAAAACCTAAACACACATTTATACATTTTTTGTCTGTCTGTTCGTTTGGCCGGGCTAATCTCTGGAATGACTGAACCGATTTTGACGAAACTTTCATTAACATGTAGAGGACGTTTTAGGGAATATTTTACGCTACTTTATATTCCGTAAATATTTAAAATTCCTGTTAAAAAATTGAAAAAATGTAAAAATTATGGGCAAAATTAGAGATTTTGTGGATAAATGTTGAAATATTGCGTTTTTTATTTCAATATTTGAAAATTTGGTCGGAAAATTCTTAGTTTAGGTCTAAATTGAACCAACACAATGTATTTACATTCATTACCACAGCAACCAATTGAATAAAATAACAGATTAAACATCTGTTTACTCTAGTATTTCCATTAACAGCTGATTTCAAAGTTTGAAGCAATTATTTGTATTTTTAACTTTTAGGTTAGGTTTTTATTAAAGTGTAGACTTGAGCCTTGCTGGTTATTTTAACCTTTATTATAATTGCTGTTATAAAATATGCTAAATAATTTAATTTGAACATTTAAACATTATTTACCATCTTAGCTTTGGGATTATTATTAATCCTACTCTTTATTATAAAGAAAACATAACATGATTATGTGTATAGAAGGTTCCAACGGGATTGGCGTGCGGAGCACGCAGGAGTTTCCCCTAGTTTTTAATAACTTGATTTTATTTGAAATTTTTTTATTAAGTAAAATTTTAAATAAATCTATAACAGAAAGCAACAGTTATTTGAATAATATAATACATTTGTCCAAGCGTGAGCTAATAAGAGCGCATGGACAGTTGAACATTAAGGTTAGAATGGACTTACCAAGAATTTCATGTTGTTGATTGAAGTCGATCAGTGAGACCTATGATAATGTGTAACAGTCAAAGCAAGGCTTATATAGCACGCCTCAAGGACGACTTGCCTTCCAGCTATGCCACTTCCTACCCCGCCTAAACTATTGGGTTCTCTTCTCTTCTCTTGGTGCATTCAGCGCAGTGGTTGAATTAGATAAAAACATAAAATGTAGTCTACCCTTTATTTTAAAATATTGAGAAGGATTGTTAATGAAAACAATGAAATTTAAACTAGTTGCAAAGGTTTTAGTGCGACTTACTGGAAAAGTCTACCTAGTTTTACATTCGATGGTCTTGAGACCCAAAAATCTTAATCAACTCAAAACACTATATACAGGATGATCTTTTTTAGTGTGCCACCATTGGGAACTTAAAATTTGGGTTTTCGCCTTAATGGTCTGCTGCAGTGGCAGTAATCTTGGATTTTTATCACATAAGCAACGTTAAATTTCAAACCATTTATTTCGTTTATTTTTTATCATAAAATTGTTTGCGAGGTCTCATTTTCAGCACAGTCACAATACGCATCCGTTTTGCGTTTCACATTTTTTTAAAATTTTTTCATTTGTCAGGAAATTAACATTTTTGAAGTAGCAATTTTGAACTTTTTTCTTTAAACAATAAAAAATGTGTAATTAAAAGTGAAACGCAAGCGGGATACGCAATTTTATAAAGAATATTCAGTTTTTTTTTCAGCACTCAAAATTAAAAAAGATCGATTTATAACATGGTTTTAAATGAGGCAATGTCAAAGTGCTAGGCTGCAAGAAATTGCAATGTTTAGATATGGTTATAGAGTGAAGCGCTGGAGTCGGCGGTCGCTTTTTTTATTTGAGCAGACCCTTGAATTGATGTGGGCAATGAAAACAAATTTGTGTAATTTAAAAAAAAAATCGAAGACGGTGGCTAACTAAATTTTGTTTTATATAAACCCTTATTAAGGAATTTCCATAGGAAAAACGAGCTATTGCTGCAGTGACCCCTATGGTGAGACCTAAGGTCGGGAGTGGTAAAAGAACACACCGATCATGGTCCACATGCTTTGGGGTGTCATTAAAAAAAATTATATATATATTTATTATGAATATATGTGTTAATGTATTAATGTTTCCACACGTTTTTTTTACGCGACCGTATAGCTCGCTTGTTTTCCCAAAAAATTATCAAAACAAAATATTATAAAAGTACCCGGTTCAAGTCGACGAGGGAATTTTACCGTGGGGGCGTCTTCTGATCCAAAGCCGACGGCCGATTTTGAGCGCTGCGCGTGAAACGAAGCTGGAGGCTAAGGTGCAAACGAATTCTACTTTATTTAGTACACATAGGCAGCTATACAGCGCCTTCGTGAGTAGACCAATTTCTCAAATTTTTGGTTGAAATCCTAAAACATAATATATCAATTAAATTTTAGGAATTCGCTAAAATTACGTCAGCGGTTCAGAGAGATGGAGTTATTAGCGAATTTCCATAGGAAAAATGACCCATTGCAGTGGCCCTTATGGTAAGACCCAAGGTCGGGAGTAGCAAATGAGCATCGATCATGGTCTCCAGAACACGTTTTTGGGTGTCAATAAAAATCATATATATATGTGTTCGCACTCTAGCGGCCGCATTTTAAGACCGATTTGGTTCAAATTTGGTTCACATGTTGGTTGTCTACGTCGCTCGGACGAGTTCGTTAGCCAAAAAAATCCATCAATCGGAAACGCGTTTTTAGACCGGAAGTAACTATTTTTTGAGATTTTTCCTACGAGAATGAATTTGTTTTTTAGTTTTTTCTACAAATATAAATGTAGGATGTTATTCTGCACATTTTATAGCTCGCTTGGTTTCCCCAAAATCGATCAAAACGTAAAATAGCATAGAAGTACCCGGTTCAATGCTATGTGGTGGATTCTACCGCGGGGTTGGCGTGCGAAGCGCGCAATGCATTGTGTATTGAAGATACTTCCAATACGGGGGTTGGCGTTCGAAGCATGCAATTCTTTCTGTATTGAAGATACTCTCAATATGCGGAATGGCGTGCGAAGCAGGCAATGCTTTGCGTATTGAAGGTACTCCCAATATGCGGAATGGCGTGCGAACCATTTTGCAGCTATTCAGCACCGTCGTGAATGACCTATTTCCCAAATTGTTGGTTGAAACCTTAAAACATAGGCCTATAAAAATAATTTTGGAAATTTTCTCTACTCACGTCAGCGGTTCAGCTGCGTGGTCGAATTATTTTAAATTTATTTCAGTTGGTAATTTACTGAAAAAATCTTTTAATATTTATATGCTACTTCTAGAAAAAACATAAGTAGTCTATATTTAAGCAATAGACTAGTAAATTAAATTTAAAATAATATAATAATTAAAATGAAATGAAAAACACCTCCATAAACTACCAATCGAAACCCTCAAAGGGTTTTGATTGGTGATGAGGTTACAACGCTTCTAAAACAATAGAAAAAAATTAAATCAAGGGAAGTTTGAGAAAATTGTCTTGGATTTTAGTAAAAACTTTTCACATAATGAGCATATACTTATTAAATTTAAAGAATGATCTGTCATTTAGCATTTGCATTTCTATATCTTCTAAAACACTTTACACCAACCCCACTCACAAAACTATAGCCTACTGTATTTATAATCCCATAATCCAAAATTCATTCATAACTCATTCTACTTATTTGACACAAATTTTTATAAGCAATAAAATAATAAATAATATTTCTAATGAATAAATTACTTACAAACATTACTTTAAAATAATCAATAAAGCTACAAGTCTTCAATAGTGTATATCATTTAAGCTAAACAACCACGCTTTCATAATATTAAATAACTAAGGGCTCTGCCCCTGCTAGACCCATGGTGGTGCCAGTGCAAACATATTATTGTATATCGTGTAATTTTTACGGAAATGATTATTGCTTAGGACAGAAGCATTTGGATATAAGTTGGGTAGTGGGGGTAGTTGTGAACTGCACCAAATGTAAGACAGAGATCGAAATACGCACGCAATATCCCCAACATTTGTCCAAAAATCCCTAATTTTATGCATAATTTTTACATTTTTTCAAATTTTTTAATATGAATTTTTACTATAATTATTATTGTTTAGTTCAGAGACACTTGAATCTAAGTTGGGTGATGCGGGTAGCTGTGAGCTGTACATAATGTAAGACAGAGATCGAAACACGCACGCAATACCTCCAACATTTGTCCATAAAATCCCAAATTTTGTCCATAAGTTTTAAACAGGAATTTTATATATAAAATAGTCTCTGTGTAGATATAGCATGATAGACCGTCTATTACCTATATTCCAAAAATAATTTACTGTGAATTTTGAGAAGAGATCCTTAGTTTAGCCTTTAAGTAATATTTTATTTTACTGAAGTGGTGGAGGGGGGGGGGGAGTTTAAAAGGGTTTTATTTAAGGATATCAAAACTATTCCTCCCCAGTTTTGGGGACAAGCCGTTTACAAGGTATTTCCAAAGAATGTTGCTAAAATCCACCCTCCCTATTCTCGAAGTTCTACGGCAAAACTGTTTACAGGAAAACTAAAAATTCATGCAGTGTATAGTCACATTTTGTTGGGAGCCTTTTACTCAGTTCACCGGGCCCTTTTGACTACATGATTTATTCCTGCTGTGGTTATTGTTTTAGATTTGGTGGTTATTTCGATAGGGTTATTAAATAGGTGGCCGCCATTTTCGATAGGGTTATGATAGAGACCTCTAATTTGTGCCATTCTTCTTCATTTATCAAACCCTTTAAAATGAGGTATCACTTGATGGAGGTTTGTAAGTAAGATTTTTAAATTACCCTCTCAACCCCCCATTTTGGGGTAAGGGGTGAAATGTGGCGTCTCCCCAGCTCCGAGTCTCCTCAGCGCCTATGGGAAATTAGTCTCCTCAGCGCCGAGGCCATAAATTATTAAAGGGTTTGCTCAGTGATACAGAAGTGACGTGGGTTAATATCTTCAATGCCGGGCTCGATGAGTTTAATCGGGTAAGGAGTAAATATTTGTCATACTTTTTATTAAACTCAATGCTATTAATTTATAATTTGAGGAGTATTAGGTTAGGTTAGGTAATGTCTGCTATGAAATGTATGCAAAATTTGCGTCATTGCCGAATCCAATTCGGCTGTTAAAACTGTCGGATTATGCCAGGTAGCCCGCTCGGCGCTGAGGAGACTCCCCGGCGCTCTGGAGACGGATTCGGGGTGAAGTGGTCGGTTACAACAATATTCATCTACCTTTGTTATATAAAGATAGCCCTAAGCTCTTTATTTATTTCTACTTGTTCCAAAGTTAGGGGGGCTTTAGACTAAGGTAGTAAACACAGTTAAATGTCCATTTATTGTAAATATATTCAATAAACATAAAATGGTGATTCATCAGTCTAGGCCCAACCTAAAATTATTGTGTGTGTGTTTAATTTATCTAACCAGTCTTAACGACAACATACATACAATAATTTTAGGTTAGGCCTAGACCTAAAATTACTTTCTAGGCCTAACCTAAAATTATTGTACGTATGTTGCCGTTAAGGCCGGTAAAATAAATATACACGCAATAATTTTTGGTTAGGCCTAGACTGATGAACGAACATTTTATGTTTATTGAATGTATTTTCAATGAATGGATATTTTACTGTGTTTACCATCTTAGCTTTGATGTTATAATTAATTCTACACCCACAGTAAATATTTGTGTAAAAAACAATCTAATAATAAACGGCAATTGAAAGATTAAAATTATGTGTGTATGTTGCCGTTAAGGCTGGTAAAAGAATTGAAGAAAAGGCTTTCCTGACGGGGTCCCACGACCGCACACATTTACTTTTTATTGTTCTGTATGACTGCCAACATATATCACGACTGTTTGACTGTGTGTACCAATGACGAAATGCTAGCGGTGATAGATTTTCTCAATTCAGGAGTAAAATCAGAAATTATTAGTGGTATTCTCAGCTGCAAATAGTGACGCTCTTCGGTATCAACATCGATCGATACGTTCCATCGACTGTGGGAATAACATCTTCCCACAAAACATAAATCTTTAAAATAACTCGATCACACAAACAAAATTTCAGCTCTCTAGCTTTAAGAAAAGTATAGCGATTATTATGTATTGTTCAGGGGTTGTTTCTGTCAGCGCTTGACGATAATATCTGAACTACCCCGGACGGAAAGGTCGCCTCTTAATTTAAATTGATGAACCAAAACACATGTTTCTTGAATGT
>JAGFPH010000496.1:513572-537945 GCA_018207615.1 Philaenus spumarius
CCCCCCCTCAAGCCCCCAAAACCCTAAAGGTTTAGATATGTCAAAAAATGTGTCCTGTTATGCAACACAAGATTTGTACTAAGTTTTGTTTTCAATAACTCATTTTCAATAACAAAAATAATAAAGGGGGTTAAAGGGATTTTATGAACACTCTGTATATACTGAACAATCTAACCAATAACAATTCTATGGCAGGAATAAGGTCTTTTTGGTGGAGAACAGTGAAAGAATGAGATGGTGATAAAACAAAAAACTACCACTCAGCATGAAAAAAAACCATATTTTTAACACTATTTTTTTACGAGTTGGTTTCGCCATGTATATAAAAATCTCTAAAACCACAGAATTTTTGAACATTTTGTTGAACTATTCTCTGAAATAGAATAATTAAATGGGATTTTAGCATGTTTTGTGCAGAAAAACTGGAATAAAAGAAATCTTTCATATAGGCCTACCACTTAAAATGTTAGATATTTGGAAATAAGGAGCAAAAGTTGGGTGGGTTATAATCTAAAGTAATTGTATAAGTGGTGCTAACGTAAATTTACTCTAAAACAATTTGTAATAATACTGTATATTTTGATTCTAGGAAGAATATGCACAATAAGTTATTAATATTCCACAAACCCGTAACTATTTCATATGAAGTATTTGTAATACATCCTTCATTTCATTTAAATTTGTAACCAATGTTTCCTTTTATTCCTAAAGTATATGATGGGTTCCTAGATTAATTAAATATCGGTAAACTTGCAAAATTGATGCATACTTAAACTATATAACTGAATTTTGAATGAACATATACTTCTTTAAAACTATTCATATAGGTATTGCATTATTTAACAAACTAAGTCAAATTTATTACTGATAGGCAACCATTTTTGACATAGTTAAAACATAAAAATAGTTTCTTAACTTCGATTAAAAAGTTTAACGCTCTAATTTTAGTAATGGTTGAGGTTTGTGAATAACTTGTGTAATTTATAATATATTACGCACATTCAAATAATGGAAGCAAGCAACACCCTCATCTAAGGAATTGACAAGAACGAATGGACTGAACCCTTAGTTGGAAAAGGTGCACTTGACGGCAACATGGGATGTGTTAAATCTGGCAACATTGTCGCCCCCGACTGAAGGTATAACCATAAATGTTGTAGTCTAAAAAAAAATATATTTTTGAAGAAACATAAGCACCTGACCCAGACTAAGGAAAATATAGAAAACCGCCGTAAATATTACAACAGAGAAACTTTACTTGGTTACCAACAAAAGGGATGGGCATGGGAGACCTCAGGTCATAGAGAAGACAATGGTTTTAACAAGGGAGAATTTGACATGTATTCTACCTGATAATTTAGTTTTAGGTGGTTTTAAACTAAAGGAAATAACAATTGGATTGAACTAGTACAATATTTCTGACTTTGAAAGTGATAATTTATAAATACAAATGCTCCAAGTTCCCTTCCAAACCGTTTATTAAAACATTTATTGAGGTTATATAAAATATATAGTTAAATGAATTTTTAAATATTATTTTTCTTTTTAACTTTTAAAGACGCTGATCACTACAAAAGTAGGTACTAGGGGGAAATGATCAGGTGTTAAAAAAACGTATTTAAAGTCAGTCAAACTAGAGCCGATATCAATTATCAAACTATCGTTTAGCTTGAGAAATGAATTTTAAGCCAGTATCATGTAAATTAACAAATCGGAATCTATTTAATTTGTGCTTATGCAATCCTGACAGGTTTAACGCCAAATGAAGATGATATATTTTTAAAGACAGGAAAAGGTAAGGTTACGCACAAGGTGTACATCAAAAAGCATTGTATACAGTTTAAAGAATAACATAAAAAACATTAAATATTAGTGAAAACGCTAACTGTTCGATACAATCTCTGCTTTTATCACTGAGGAAATAATTTATTTGCAAATAATTGTCCATAGTTACAAAAATTTTTGAGAAGTAATTAAGATAACTGTCAGTACCTTTGTACCAAATATGGCCATAACCTCTACAATAATGTATCGGATCTTACTTGAAAGATGTTTTAGAAAACTATTTCAAACTCTGTATAAATGTTTAAAAAACGGAGAGCACAATTTTAAACTGTTCACAGAACACATATAAATACTTTATTTGTACGTGTGCTAAATTTCATTTTAATTTATTATTAAATTTAAAAGAAAAATACATTTAACTGACAACGCGCAAACCGCTAAATGTATAAATAAGCAACATTATGAAAAACTAAAAACCGACAATTGAAAGATGACCCTTACATCATTCGAATCTTACTGTGGCAAAGACATGCATAAAAATATAAATTATGTGTGTATGTTGCCGTTAAGGCAGGTAAAATAAATTAAACATAATTTTCGGTTATTCCTAGACTGATGAAGGAACAACACATATTTCTTGAATGTAAATATTTATTCATTACGATAGCAACAAATTGAATAAAATAACAGATAAAACAGTTGATTCGGATGTCCAGCTTAGTGAAAAATAATATTTAAATTTAGGCCTAGACTGAACCAACTCATGTTTCAACACACAAATAAATAAAAGCTTGAGTTAAGGAATTTAAAAATAAGAAACCACTATGTTACATTCTAATTAAAACTAAATAACACGTATTAAAATTTAATAGTAGGCCTATTTATATAAAATAATCTGTTTGCATTTGTTTCTACATGAGTCACCGAGGGGGTTGACGAGTGAAGCGAGCAGGGAGCTGAGCCCTCTAGTATCTAATAAATTTATAACTAATAATTACGTTCTAATTTAGTTGAAGCTCATATGCCACTGAAGATGACGACTTTGTCGTTGAAACGTGTTTGACAAATAAACGTATTTTTGTGAGGATTGTGTTCTGTATTTTATTTTTACTTTTACTTTTATAAACAATACTTTACTTTCAAAAGTGTTTGAATTTTCTTGATTTTCTAATAAACTGTTTAAATAACTGTATTTATTTGTTTATAATATTGCAATGTTTAGTTTATTTCTCTTAGCCACCAAAATCATAAATACTATTTGACATGTGCGAATATTTCACACGTTAGGAGCAGACCTTCACTTACCTAATTTAATAAGTTGATTTAATTGAGTTAATTACGTTTATTTATTTACGATGGATTATAAATAACAGTTTTCATATAGTATTTTAGTTTGTATACAATCTAACAGCAGTCATGCTAGTTAAAAAGATTGTTAATAGATGTCGCCTTTCATTAGGAACCATATAAAGTTTATTATAAAAGAGTTTTTAATCAATTTTTGTAAGGAAAACATGAATTTTAAGCTGTTTGTCAATTTTCGTGAATATCGGGGAACAAAAGCTTAAAATGAAGTTTAAATAATTAATTTTGATGGAGAATTAAGGAAGATATCGCTTAGCGACAATAAACACCTTTGAGAAAAAATATCTGTATTAAGGATACTATGAGAAATTAAACTGTACAATTTTTGTGTGCTCGAATTGTTGGACAGTTTGTTGGGTTTACTGCCCTGGTCTGAAATTAGTTAATAAACATGTTAATTTCCTGGTTTCCAACAAGAACCAGCTTTCCAATAATGAGCTGCATTTTGCTATACAAAAATGCCTTGAAACAGCTAAAAATGGTTAACGTATGGGCTATTATTTGTAGTCAATAAATATTAAACGTAAAGGAGAAAAAACATATTGTTAATAATTTCTTAGCAGCAAAAAGGCAAACATGTTGTTAACTCCGTCGGCTCTTTGATAGTACAATAAATCTTGTATGGGTTGACAAGTGCATAAAAGAAAGGTTTCTATAGTCTAGCAATATTCAAGTGGAGTGTGCAACTTGCGTGAAAATCTCGCCGTTTGTCTCCCTCCTCATCTAGAAGCTTTAGTGTGGATTTCCTAAATTGAAAAAATGTTAATTTTGATGTTACATACCGAATACGGGCAATTTTACTAACATATGTATGCAATCTAATATGGATCAGACATCGGAAACACAGTCTCCCCGTTTGACATTGTGTGAGTGTGCCTCGCCATTTGGTACGTCCTACAAGTATGTGTGTGTGTGTGTGTGTGTGTGTGTGTGTGCGGGGGTGAGTCTGTGCGTGTGTGTGGATGTTATCAGACCTAGAGCCTAAACCAGTCATCCGATTTTGATGAAATTTGGTATGGAGATACTAATCCACGGTATCTCTAGGCGGTTTTTTCATTTTTGATTTTTAAGGGTAATTTTCCCATAAAAACCCTTAAAATAACGGAAAAATCAACTTTTCTCAAAAACGGCTCTAACGATTTTGATTAAAATTTTATAGTTTATTAGGGACCTAAGGTACTATAAACTATACAATTTTAATCAAAATCGTTGGAGCCGTTTTTGAGAAAAATTGGTTTTTCCGTTATTTTATGGATTTTTATGGGAAAATTACTCTTAATAATGAGGGAGAAAGTATGTGTCAGTTTCCTGATACCGTTTATTTAGTTATAGGTTAATAAATAACCATTTTTTATTTAATTATTACAAAAAATATTTTGTAAGTAAAATTATAGTAGTTTACGCAACGATTGTATTATGAAGGCCTTTAAGCCACGAGTGAGATGTAAGTTGGAACACGAGCGAAGCGAGTGTTCTAAATATCTCACGAGTGGCTTAAAGGCTGAATACAATCGTTGCGTACACTACTTTATCTACGATCAAAAATATACAGGCTATTTGATGTTTGATGTTGATTGTAGATTTAATCATTGAATAAATAGACCAAAGCGAACTAGGTTTCTTATCTTGGGCCAATTCCTCAAAATACGCAATGAAAACATTCTCGGAAAACGAACTAACACCATTTCTAGTTTTCCACTCCATAAACTGGTTATAAACCTTTTCATAAAGAAATTTAGATTTTTCTGGCAACAAATTGTTCAGAGCCGAATTTGCTTTTGTATTAATTTCCTCTGGAGTTAAACAAAATTCATCACTATCACTCATGTTTGCGGAATGCGTCAACTCACGTTTGAGGTTAGTTACAATAACACACTAACATCCGGAACGTATGGGTACAATCAGCTGATGTACGAATAGCGTTATTTTTATTACAACTCTACTTCCGTCAAATGACGAGCTCTCATTGGTCTAGAGCCTATTATGTAAAGTGACTCCTGTTAGGTAATGATATCATTACCTAATCGGGTTGGCTTTTGGTTTGTAATGTACCTCTTTCTGATGTTACTTGTAATAGCGTTATTGGTGTTTATTGCAATGGTCGTAGATAAAATAAATTACCGCTTAAGGCTCTTCTTTACCTTGAAGAAAACTCTCGAGTGTACAGTATTATTTTAATAATAAAGGTCTGACTCAAGCCGCAAAATCGTTGAAACATTCATTCGTAATAACGTGTTTCGGATTCTATTTATAAGTGAATAATCTGGGAAACTACTTTAAGTTATAAAGAAGGCTTTATATTTTTACGTGTTAGCTTAAAATATGGAAATTATTGCTTAACTCCCAAAAAATCATTAAAAATAATCAATTTTTAGTCAGTTAAACTGCTGATTAAAAGAAGTTGCCGTCGATATATTTCAATTATGAGATATAAGACAAAAGCACATAGCCTTTAAGAACAATTTAAGATGTTTCACAGCTTTTTAGGTTGAAAAACGTTTTCCGAAACACGTTAGTACGAAGCGCATGTGTATGCTGTTTTACGCAAGGTATAGAAGACCCTTAAGTGAATACTGTACTCCGTTTATTATTTTTTATTTTAACAACTAAATTTATTTACCGATTGTCAATAATAAGAAAACTCCTCCTGTTGTCATTGCTAACAATTAAAAAGGCAAATGCTACTAAGTATTGAACAGTAAAGTTTCACAACAAAATGCCATTGTAGAGGTTGTAACCAAGTTTAGTACCAGTAGTAACAAATAATTTAAGTTTACTGTAAGAAGTACTAAAGGCTGTAAATTAGTGAATGCCTTCCAGTTCTTAGTCCAGTGAATAGAGGGGGTCTTCCCTACGTTATACGTGAAAACCTTGAAATTTTGGAACTTTTTCAATTTTTGGCCTATAACTTCTTTCCTGTGCGTTTTCGAATATAGGCCCTACCACTATAGCTACCGAATTATAGAAGATAAAATTTCCAAAAAATTTGCTTACTTAAGTTTTTTTATACGACCAACATTTACTAAGATATGAGGCACCAATATAGGGGTAAAATCCCAAGTTTTGCAAAATTTTTACTTTCTTGCCACTTTGATTCTCGAAAACTCCATAAAGACTTTATTTAAAAGAAAAGTTGCTTGTATAAAAGTTGTAGAACATTTAATTACCTATAAAATCCATGCCTTATAATTTTGTTAACGTCAAATTCTGAAGAGTGGGGATAAATTTCAAGAAAATGGAAAATTGGCGTGTGTTGGGAAATAGAAATTATTGTATTATTATTATTTATTAAAGTATCCCTTTTTTTACAAAACATTATAAAGCACATGGAATATAAATTCGTTTATCCGCGATAATATCTCAGGGTAAACGGTTTTAGTTTATTCTTGTTTTGTTTTTTGGTTAACGTCTTGACTTTATGCCAGTCAGACTAATGTAGAGGGGGGAGCAGCGTATAGATTCGGACCTACACACAGTGTCGGAGGATTAAAATATAGCAGACTGAACGAATATTAAGGCGCGGCTACACACACCCGTCACGTCACGTCACGTCCAGTCTTTTTCCAGAGGTGTGATTCCTGTGTAATCAAATAGAGGTTCACCTGTCTTGTCACGTTACGGCTTTAAATATTTGAATGCTCTAGAGAGCATACCATGTCGTGACGTGACGTGACGAGTGTATATAGCCAGTGGTCCCGTCGAACAATGTTTTTATCTGTGCTTCGGCTTTTTCCGCGTACATTCGGGAAACATCGTTGGATGCCTGAATATTTGTTGCCTATATTTTGTTAATTCCGTAGATACAAAAATACTAATTTCTTTTCATTATAATAACAGTTTTTACTGTAGCCTACTTGAATATATCGTTGAAATACACTAATCATTGCTTCTGGGTCTGCTGTAGTGGCGGCCGTCTTGGATTTTTATAACATAAGAGCAATGTTAAATTTCAAACCATTTATTTCGTTTATTTTTTATCATAAAATTGTTTGTAAGGTCTCATTTTAAGCACAATTACAATACGCATCCGTTTTGCATTTTAGATTAAAAAAATGCTTTCCTTTTTTTATGTAATTGACATTTTGTAAGAACAAAGTTTGAATTTTTTCCCTAACATAATAAAAAGTTAATAATGAAAAGTAATTTGCAAGCCGGATCCGAAATTTCATAAAGAATATTTAGGTTTTTTTTCAGCACTCAATTACAAAAGATAGATTTATAAAATGGTTTGAAATGAGGCAATGTCAAAGCGCTCAGCCGCAAGAAATTGCACTGTTTAGATACGGCTAAAGAATAACGCGCTGACGTCGCCGGTCGCTTTCTCGTTTACTGGAGCAGACCTTTAAATGAAAGAAATCAAAACTACCCCACAACTTTCCTGGTAAAAACAAAATTTTTTGACCGGATTAATTTTACATTGATGCATTCATTGCGTGCATATTTCCACAATTTTAATTACCAGTTCAAAATATATGAATATTCCAACAACTGAGTTCAGCTTCCGAACCCACGCACGCATCGAGTCCATGTTATGCTCTATTTGGCGCATTTAACTTTCACAATAAGCGAAATCTGACGGCTACGTCCGGACTTATTTACGTCGATATATGATTGGAAATGTTTCCCACAACTAGACCTATAATATTAACTTGACGGAGTAAAAAGACAGATTTTTATTTTCTTACAACAGAAATGCGTGATTTTAATTAACTTTAATTTGTAACATCATAAGTTTCATACCACGATTAATTTTTTTTTTGAAATGTGAACCGAATGGAAAAATAGTTTTACTAATAAAAAGCTTCACTATCCCAGAGTATCATAGGCTATAATTCATTTTGATAAACACTTTTTTTATTTCAATATTTGTAATTTTTATCGCAAAAAAAATCTTAGGTTAGGCCTAGACTGATGACTTAACACATGTATTTACATTCATTACCATAGCAACCAATTGAATAACATAACAGATAAAACTGCTGTTTGCTCTAATATTTCCACTAACTGCTGATTTCAAACTTTGAAGCAATTACTTGAATTTCCAACTTTTAGGTTAGGTTTTTATTTAAGTGTACACCTGAGCCTTGCTGGTTCTTTTAACCATGAGTATGACTGATGTTATAAAATATACGAAATAATTTGATTTGAACATTTAACATTATTTGCCATCTTAGTTTTGAGGTTATTATTAATCTTACACCTTTATTATAAATAAAACATAACATGATTATGTGTATAGAAGGTTCCAACGGGGTTGGCGTGCGGAGCCTAATACACCAAGTAGTTTACATCAAAAATGTTTGAATCTTCCAAAAGTTTAATTTTGTTTTAAAAGCTGCGCATGTGAAGTTGTCAATTTTTGTAATTTAAAAGTCTGTAATAAACCAGTTTTTAAACCAGTTTAAGTCTACTTTTAGAGTTTGTTAAAAAAAAGTATTGCTTTTTTGCCTTAGCTGATACTGCACGATAAGAAATAATTCGACCTCGCATCTGGACCGCTGACGTGAGTTGAGAGAATTTCCAAAATTAAGTTTATATGTTTTAAGATTTCAACCATCAATTTGGGAAATTGGCCTATTCACGAAGGCGCTGAATGGCTTCCTTAGTGTACGAAATATATTAGTAGAATTTGTTCACACCTCCAGCTTCGGCTCACGCGCTCCTTCCTTCCACTCGCTTTACGAGTTTGTACTTCGACCTTGCGGTCTAGGATCAGAAAATGCCCCCTCGGTAAAATTCCTCGCGTGGAATTGAACCACGTATTTTCGCGATATTTTAAGTTTTGATTCATTTTGGGGGAACCAAGCGAGCTATAAGGTCGTGTGAAAAAAGGACAGAATAATATCCTATATTTATTTTTGCAAACCCCAAAACAGTTTCATTCAGGAACGAAAAATCTCAAAATAAAAAAGAATTACTTTCGGTCCAAAAACGTGCTTCTGGTTGTCGGATTTTTTGGATAACGAACTCGACCGAGCGACATAGACGACCAACGTGTGTACCAAATTTGGACCGAATCGGACTAAAAGTGCGGCCGTTAGAGTGCGAACACACACACATATATATAACATTTTTAATAACACACCAAAACGTGTTCTGGGGATCTTGATCGGTACTCATTTACTACTCCCTCTCTTAGGTCTTGCCATAAGTGTCACTGCAATAAGCTCATCTTTAAAATGGAAATTCGCTAAAAACTAGTAGCCCTGCTAATGTTTTATGTCTTCACAACTACCCTATACCCATTATTAGCGAATTTCCATAGGAAAGTTGAGCTATTGCAGTGACTCTTATGGTAAGACCTAAGGCCGTGAGTAATAAATGAGCATAGCCAGAACAAGTTTTGGGGTGTCATTAAAAATGGTATATATATATATGTGTGTTCGCAATCTAACGGTCGCATTTTAAATCCGATTTTTCCAAATTTGGTACTGTCGGACGAGTTCGTTAGCCAAAAAAATCCAACAACGGAAGCACGTTTCTAGACCGGTAGAAACTATTTATTTTTAATTTTTCGTACTAGAATAAACCCTTTTTGGGTTTTATACAGGAAAATAAATGTAAGATATTATTCTGCACATTTTGTTTTTATTACATGACCTTATAGCTTGTTTGGCTCTCCCAAAATCGATCAAAACGTAAAAACATCATAAAAGTACCCGGTTGAAATCCACGTGGGGGGCACCTTCTGATCCAAGGCCAACGGCCGAGTTTGCACCCAGCGGGTGAAGCGAAGCAGTCCATAATAACACGAGACCGCAAGGCCGAGGTGCAACGAGTTTTTCCGCTGCGGATGGAACGAACAAGCGCGTGAGTCGAAGCTGAAGGATTAGTTGAAAACAAATTCTACTAATACATTTGCTACACAAAGGCAACCATTCAGCGACTTCGTGAGAAGACCGATGGTTGAAACCCTAAAACATATAAACTTAATTTTGGAAATTCGCTCAAATCACGTCGGCGGTTCAGCTGCGTGATCAAATTATTTAATTCCCATTCACATTGGATAGTAGCGAACAACAACCAAATTCTAGATTCGATTTATGTCGTCAAATAAGTAATTACCGATCAAACGCCCACACAACTGTATTTTATGTCCTTTTTGTTTGCTTCTTCTCATTCCGAGTCCGATGCCATTGTGATGACGGACGAGAACAAAGAACTAGCACAGCCTCTATGATAGTTATGTTTGCATTAATTAGCGTGGGATAGGTTGAAAGGTTACAAAGAGAGAAAGGTAATCAAGGTCACAATGTATCGCAGCACTTTGTTGGAATTTACTTCAACATCTATCCAACCGTATTGTTGTTTCTGGGTCAAACACAAATCACAGTATCAGTATTAAATGTCCAAATGTTCATTTACAAGGCCACTATTTTGTAGTTTTCACTCGCTTTATCTCAAAACAGGATCGATATTAAAGTTGAAATTTATGCATGGAATTGTATAGTTTAAAGACCAAACTACTCAAAAATAATAAAAAAATGTCCAATTCAAATTGCGGTGATGTCACTATCTTAAAATGTAACATTAAAATAATTCGACCACGCAGCTGAACCGCTGACGTAAGTTGAGCGAATTTCCAAAATTCAGTTTATGTATTTTAGGGTTTCAACCAACTTTTAGGAAAATTGGTCGACTCAAAAGGCGCTGAATAACTGTCTCCGTGTACGAAATATATAAGTGGAATTTGTTTCCACCTCAGCCAGCCTCCAACCCCGGCTCATGAGCTGCTTCGTTCCGCTCGCAGCGTTTAAACTGTCTTTGCGAGTTGGCAACTCGTCCTGCGGGCTTGGACTGCGTCTTACGAGTTTGGACCTCGACCACGCAGCCTCGGATTATAGAGAGGTTCGCTTCGCTCGCAGTTTGCATTCCGGACGTCGGCCTCGGAACAAAGCTACCGGTAAAACCCCCCCACGTGGATTTGAACCGGGTACGTTTATGGTGTTTTACATTTTGGGGACAAGAGGGACTATAAGGTCATGTAAACAAATGTGCAGAATAATCTCCTAATTTATATTTTAGGACCCCAAAACAAAACGTATACAATTACGAAAAATACCAACAAGTTTAACTTCTGGTAAAAAAAGTGCTTCCGCGTGTTGGACTTTTTGGCTAACGAACTCATCCGAGCCATATTGAAAACCAACGAGTGTATCAAATTTTAACCAAATCGGACTTAAAATGCGGCCGTTAGAGTGCAAACTCATATGCACTTACATATATATGTACATAACGTTTAACGGTACCCCAAAAAGTGTTCTGGGAACCATGGTTGACACTCATTGACTACCGGACCTTAGGTCTCACCATAAAAGTCACTGCAATAGCTTATATTTCCTATGATAAAGAACTAATTTGGTACACACGTTAGTTGTTTACGTCGCTCGGACGAGTTCGTTAGAAGAAAAAAAAAAAAAAAAAAAAAAACTGGAAGTACGTTTTTTGACAGAAAGCAGCAAATTGTTTGAGATTTTTCGTACTACAATGGATTTTTTTTACGGATTTATCTACAAAAATAAATGTAGGATATTATTCTAAACATTTCGTTTTTTATACGACTTTATACCTCGCTTGGTTCCCCCAGAATCGATCAAAATAAAAGTACCCGGAATACGTGGGTTATTTTACCTAGGGGGCACATTTTATTCCGAGACCGACAGCCGAATTTGTACGCTGCAAGTGAAGCGAACCACAAGGTCAAGGTTCATACTCTGCGAGTTTTTTTCGCTGCGAGTAGAACGAAGGAGAGCGCGAGTCGAGCTGAATACTTAGGTACAAATTCCACTAATTTATTTCGTACACATAGGCAGCTATTCAACGCTTTAGTGAGTAGATGCAGTGGCCCTTATGGTGAGACCCAAGGTCGGGAGTAGCAAATGAGCACCGATCATGGTCCCCAGAACACGTTTTGTGGTGTAAAAAAATTCATATATATATATATGTGTTCGCACTCTAGCGGCCGCATTTTAAGTCCGATTTGGTCCAAATTTGGTACACGTGTTGGTTGTCTATGTGGCTCGGACGAGTTCGTTAGCCAAAAAAAATCCAACAACCGGAAGTACGTTTTTTGACCGGAAGTAACTATTTTTTGAGATTTTTACTACGAGAATGAAAATGTTTTAGAGTTTTTTCTAACAATATAAATGTAGGATGTTATTCTGCGCATTTTGTTTTTTTACGCGACCTTATAGCTCGCTTGGTTCCCCCAAAATCGACAAAAACGTAAAATACCATAAAAGTACCCAGTTCAAAGCCAAGTGATGCAAACTCGCGAGGCCACTAGGAGGAAACAAATTCTACTAATATATTGCGTACACACAGACAGCTGTTCAACGCCTTCGTGAGTAGACCTATTTCCCAAATTGTTGGTTGAAACCCTAAAACATAGGCATATAAACTTAATTTTGGAAATTCGCTTAACTCACGTCAGCGGTTCAGCTCCGCGGTCGAATTATTTCAATTACAACAGTTCTATTTACAAAGCATTAAACTGATTTACAAAGCATTACAGTAAAGCGATTAGGCAGCGTGCGAGTGCGAAGGTGGTCTTCTAATTAGCGAGCTTGTGTTGCAATGTAAGACGGACGGACGGAAAGTTCTCACGCGCGTGTTATGTCATTTATTGCATTGCGATGGGACTTTATTAAGCGGAAAGCAGTGAATGTAAAACCTAGTCTTATGAATTCTTCATAGGATTTGCATAATTATGTAAAGAACAGTTCATAAGACTGTTAATTTTCGATAGAGAGAATTTAAACATATTTTTCGTCGAACTGCTTAAAAAACAACTGTTTTCAATACATGCATTGAGTTGCTAAAGTAGCTCTTTTTGGTCCTAGGACCAAAAAACGTCAGCTGGAGTTGGGGACATCAGCTGTTACTTTTCGTTTCTACAACTATTAATTGAACGAACTATTTAACGGTAGTAAACAATCGATAAAACAACTGATACATTCGATTGTAAATAATCGATAAAACAGCTGTTACAATCGATTTCAGTTCATTGTTACACTTTTGGAAGGAAGTTCCTTTACGTGGCTTGCGGCAGGAGTTGACAAATAGAAAATGTAACGCGTAACGAAAAACCGTAAAAGAATTGGTTGCTATGAAAATGAATGTAAATAAATTCAAGAAACATGTGTTTTGGTTCGTCTATTTAAGTTAGGAGACGTTCGGTTCCGTCCAGCGTCATCAAGCGCAGGTATTAACAATTAAAAGTGATTTAAATTATCTGACTATTGCAATTTTGTAATGTAGACTCAAGAAATGGAAAGTGTGTGTAATACAAACTTAGAAAAGTAAGTTAATATAATTTTACAAGTATTACTGTTTCAACACCTTTAATGTTATTATAATAAAAGTGTAGAATTAATTATAACCTCAAAGCTAAGATGGTAAACACAGTTAAATGTCCATTCATTGTAAATACATTCAATAAACATAAAATGTTGGTTTATCAGTCTAGGCTTATCCTAAATTTGAATTACTTTAGGATTTAAAGAAAAGGCGTGATGAACTCCTTTCCTGATGGGGGTCCTAAGACCGCACACATTAAAAAAAAAAATGTTATTTGAGTTTGTAAACAAGTCAGTGTTTATATATTTTACTAGCTGGCCCGATCCGGCTTAGCACGGAGAGACAAATCAAAGTTAAATATGGGGATTTTTAGTAACTTTGATAACCCAAACCCCCCTAAAATTTCGAATTTTTTAAAAACCTTTTTAAGCGAGCACCTAGGACCCTAGAGGAAGCTACATACCAAATTTCATTCCAATCCGTTTGGTGGTTTTTGAGATTTCGTGATGAGTCAGTGAGTGGTATTTGGATATATATATATACAGGGTGTCCCCGAACTCTCTGGACCCTTTTTGTGGATATGTTCCTGGGATCCAGACAAACATATTTCACAATATAAACATGGGTCAACGGTGCTTATATTTTCGTCTGTCCCGTCTGTGTGTATGTGTTTTTTTTACAAAATACTTAATATTTTTGGAAATAAAAAAGATATTGAACTCAACCTTTGTATACCTATTTGTTGCGTAACCTTTTATCACTGTACGAAAAATTAGAACATTATTTAAAATATTGTGAAAATGGCGGCCGTTTATAATTTTTAATGTCAAATACCACAAAAACAGCTAATTTTACAAAGACATTACAAGAGACATAAAAGTTTACTTTTTTAATAACAAACACAATGGTGTTTTTATTTTGTCTGTAGCTCAAAGGATAACAGAGATATTGACAAAAAAAGGAAAAATGTATTTCTTAGTAGTTGTCAACAATACCCAGAATTACTCTGGAAACAAAATATTTTAAAGTTATTATGAGCTAAAATAATAGGTTATTTGCACAATGTTCCGAGCACTTTCTGAGCTGATTCCACTAGAAAAAATAATGAAAAATAATGTAGGGTTTTAGTACATTCACTTTGTGAAATGGGTATAAACCCACAAACGTATTTAACATAAATCATGTAGAGAATTTATTTCTGAAGATATTTGTGTAAATATCTCTGGACCCATGTTTATATTGTGAAATATGTTTGTCTGGATCCCAGGAACATATCCACAAAAGGGGTCCAGAGAGTTCGGGGACACCCTGTATATAGATAATGTGTTGCATTTTGTATAGTGTAATGTCAATACATTTTTTGTTAAAATGTACGGTTTTTGAGTGATTTAGGTTTGAAATTTTCGAACAGCCGCCATTTTGAAACGCATGATTCGATATAATCGATTTTTTTAGATAGATCATTGTTAGGTTAAATTTCATGCCAAGTTTGAACTCAATCAATCAAACATTTCTCTAGATATAATTTTTTTTAAAATTGGGACTAGACAGAAAACTGAGCATTTTGGACCTATGTGTTTATTGGAACTTTTCACCTTATTTTGATGTGGGGAATCACTTCCTGAATTCTTGGAACCTTTTTTCTGAACACCTTGTATATATATTCTTATTTATTTATATTACAACTGAGTAAGGAACTGATCTAGTAATTTATTCCTCTTCCATAATTAACAATTGTACGTGACATAACCAAATCGTTATTCTCTATCACTATTGTCCATCTAATCTGAAGGATTGGTTCTTTTCAGGTTTTTCTCCGCCCCAGGTACATCGAACAGTCCTTGAACCTCAGGGCGTTCGTGGTGCATGATTATATATAAATTATATCGAGATGTATCAGGACTTATTTTACACTCTGTATATAAAAGGTAAATGTGTGCGGTCGTGGGACCCAAGTCAGGAACGAAGTTCATCACACCTTTTTTTCCGATTCTTTTACCAGCCTTAACGGCAACATACACACATAATTTTAATCTTTCAAATTGCCGTTTATTATTAGTTTGTTTTTTATACAAATATTTACTGTTTTCATACGTTTAATGTTACTATAATAAAGGCGTAGCATTAATTATAACATCAAAGCTAAGAAGGTAAACACAGTTAAATGTCCATTCATTCTAAATACATTCAATAAACATAAAATGTTAGTTCATTAGTAGGCCTAACCTAAAATTATTGTGTGTATGTTTAATTTATTTTACCTGTGTATTTTTAATTTATTAACGGCACCTAATACAATAATTTTAGGTTAGGCCTAGACTTAAAATAACTTTCCAACCACACTTACTTGGCCTAGATTGATGAACCAACATTTTATGTTTATTTAATTTATTTCAGCGCATGACGATAATATCCAAACTCGCCGGACTGAACCGATCGTCTCTTAATTTAAATTGATGAACCAAAACACAAGTTTCTGGAATGTTTTTACATTCATTACCATAGCAACCAATTTGATAACGCTTTTTCGTTACTCGTATTTTATATTTGTCATTTCCATAGAAACCAATTAATAACACTTTTTTTCGTTGTGCATTACATTTTCTATTTGTTAACTTCTACCGTAACTCGCGTTAAGGAAATTCGTTCCAAAAAAGTCAGTGTGAATGTGGATGAGAATGTATAATCCAATGAACGGATATGTGTGTTCACTAGCCACGACCAGACCAGACAGTTTGACGGACCTGGACCAAATTTGGTTTACTGATTTATTAGCACAA
This sequence comes from Philaenus spumarius, assembly GCA_018207615.1. Lineage (NCBI taxonomy): Eukaryota > Metazoa > Arthropoda > Insecta > Hemiptera > Aphrophoridae > Philaenus > Philaenus spumarius. The sequence continues at coordinate 529,802 of JAGFPH010000496.1, forward strand.
GAGGCAGGGGCGGACCTTGGGTAAATGGCGCCCTGTGCGAAACATGGTTCCGGCGCCCTTATACTTACCGAGCAACCGGTGGGAGGGGAGTTAGAAAACAGAGGGTCCCGGGGTGTCTTGAGATTTTATAAGTACTGGGTGCTTTATAAACAAAGGTAAAATGAAGGATCGTGCCTTGGTGTACATTCAACTGTGAGGAAATAGTTTTTTTAACTATAACATCAACAAAAGCATTAAAAGTTTTCTATTTTGCTCATAACACCTGTGAAGTTGTAAATAATACATCCACTGAAATAAAAGAGATGGCAAGGAAAATTTAAAAATTCATCTCAAATGAAAATTTCATACATTTATTATTTTTACACAAAATTTGATTGCATATAATTTGAGATTTCATTGCTTGACTTTATTAATATTTTTAAAAACTCTCCGAGCTTTGGTTTCAAAAATGTCTTTGATTAATTCATCTATTTTAATGTTTTGCAACACATCAAACTCGATTGATACTAGGGCCAGTCCAACCAGCCGCTCTTGGCTCATGGTAGATCTTAAATAATGTTTGATTATTTAAGCTTTGAATAGCTTCTTTCTCCAGATGCTACAGTAACTGGTAGAGTAAGACCAATTCTTAAGGCTATTTTACATAAGGAAGATGTTAAATAATTTAAAATTTCCATGAGATCTTTAAGAGGATGACCTTTGGTTTTGATCGACGTAAGAATAAGTAGATCTTGGAATAACTGGTTTCCGTCTATATCAGAGTGACTTCCATCTGTTAATGGGATTTTTAAGTTCAGTTCACTTTTTCTTAAGGTCTTCTTTTTCTCCTCTTGTTGGATTTCGTCATACTCAAAAGCGTTATACATGAATCCAAAAAGATTTTGGTGATTTCGGAGTTGTTCAAACCTTTCCTGCAATGAAGAATTTGCTCTGTCAAGTACATAAAAATAAAAGTCTCTCTTAAAGACGATCTTTGGATCAGTAGTTGGTTCGTCTGAAGACTCGTAATCAAACTGTTTTTTTTCCTTCTTGGGCGAAGTTGTTCCTGTTTTTCAAAGGTTGGCTAAATTTCTAGAGTTTCAGCCACGTCCCTCGCATCAACAAGTGTTTCCTCAAATCATTTGCCAGTTCTCAGTTTGATCAAGTATTCCGTGATTTGGCCGATAAGTTCAATGGCTTTTGTAATGTCCAACTTTTTTCTCTGCAAAAGTTTACTCACCAAGTTTACACGAAACAAAATCGTGTGCCATGCCAAAAGACTACAGATAAACTTGTAGTTTTTTGGCCAAGCTAAGAGCTGCATTCTTCCCGAAAGCATCAGTTCTCGTATCGGCAGATATGTTCAATAGAGCGTCATACACTTCAGCAGCTTGGTACCTAAGAGGAGAGGACTTACAGCATCGATTCTTCTTTCCGAGCGAGTTTCACTAAGTGATTTCAAAGTCAATGACGGTGCATAGTTTTGCAAAACAGTCCCCCTGTGAGTTGACGCAGAAAAAACTTATAGAGCTCTTGAACTGTCCCAAAGAATTTGTATCTTGAAACACATTATAGGTGGCATAATACATTATATATTTTTAATTGTCCTAAATAAGTTCACAGCATCAATGCGGCATCATTTACAAGATTTACGGTGTGAGTACGAAAAAATCTCAAGGATTCACACGTAGAATTCTCTTTTGCACTCCTGCATGCTTACCCTTCATGTTCGCACCATTGTCATAGCCTTGACCTCGCATATCATTCAAAGGCAGATCAAGGGCTTCCAGCTGTTTTAAAAGAGTGTCGGTCAATGCCTCACGATAATTTACAAGTATACAGTTCAATTCTTTGGTTTATTCTCTACTTTTTGTTATAATAATATTTCATTTTTGGTAAAAGCATATATTCCTAAATTACGTTTCAAACTTGGCATGTTTTGTTAGCAGCCTTGTAGTAGGAACATAACAACAGTTATTTTCAAAACACAAAATTTGAAATTGATAAATATTTTCATACATTTCTACTTAGAACTAAATTACGAAACTTTTTTACACTTATGAAAAGAATTACAAAAAATGTTTAATACTTGTTGTGTAGGCCTAAAGTTTTTCCTTTCGTTACTGAACATTTCTTTTCTTGAGCTAAGAACTTTTAAAATTTTGTATCAATAAATTTTTTAATTGCATATATGAATTCTTTGAACCTTTCTCTACAAAAAAGGTACAGAACAGTTTTGGATTGGGGTTCATTTAATATTTTTGGCGAATTTTAGCACAAAGTTAGTATTGTAATTTGCTAAACAGCGTATACAATTAAAGGTACTAAAATTATATTCTCTCTTATCGGCAATCCAAGTTCACCATTTTGAGATTGTAATGCAAGCACGTCATCATCTGAGGGTCCAGTTCCAGCATCCGCTGATCCAGAGGCACCACGGAAAAAATTGCTTAATGCTTTAGCCTGCTGTTGGTCTTGTTTTTCAATATCAGCCTTTCTTTTTTCTATAAAAATTACCCGAAGGCTTTTTTTGTCGACATGTTAATAATTATTGGAACTTACAGTAATGGGTCTATTTTTCATATCAGTCAATCGATTATGCCGTTAATGTGGTTACTAAAAATTTTGATGACTGATTTGAGGAAGTTATATGGGATTTGTTGTGACAGGTGGGTCCCGGTGGGGGTGAAATACTTCTCCATACCCACCCCGCTCCGGAGCCTTGTACTCCACTTCACAGAAACTATGCAGCTATTTTTAAATACAGACTCGCTATCGCTCCGCTTCTGGCGGGATTGGCGACCAGCCGGCTCGGATTCTCGGAAGTATACGCCACGCTCCCCACCCCTAACACTTTTAGTTTTCTGCCGCATCGTGCACTTTTGTTGTAATATATCTAATCTTTGACAAAGGAATAATTTTCTATTATTCTCTTTTTTTTTCAATTACAAGTATCGCAATTTTTTTCCATTGCCATGGCGCCCTGTGCGGTGGCATAGGTCGCACATGCTAAGATCCGCCCCTGATAAGAGGGGCAATTATTTCGTTGCAGTACTAACATTTAAGGGGTTAAAAAGGAAACTAAACTAAAACAATAGAGCTTTATTAAATAATAATAGACATGAAATATGGTGGATTTATTTTATATCCTTCATCAAATTTGCTGAACCTTTGTTAAAAGGAAATTAACAATTTGGTCTCTCCTAGTAATTAGTTTATAGTTTGATCAATGTTTCAAAGCGTAACCTACCTTCTTTGTGGGCTTGTAGGTTCTTACTTGCATGCAACATACCTCGGAGTTACTGCGATGGTTGCAACAATATAGGTTAAACTAATTAAACTGGAGTCAGATCTGATTCAGTCCGGTGAAGGTCAGTCAACGTCGATCACACTTCGGTTTAAAGTTTACCCAACATGGACTTTTCTTGTTCACGCCATCGTTGTCACTTCCACGCTCTTACAGTAGTACAGTAAAATTATACCAAAAAATACCCAAACTGAGAAATCCAAAATACTAAGGTCTGATTGTTGTAAGTTGTTCATTACCCTTTGCTCTAAATGTGGTGAAAAGCCTCCATCTAAATAGCGTCAGATTTGAGGGTGGGAGGGGTTGGAAGGTGTAAAAACTGTGTGTTTCTAGGTATTTTTACACATTTCTCGTAAACTCTTCACTTTAGAGGTTAGTTTGTTCTATAACTTTTTAAAGGACGTTAAATTCTCTACAAAAATGGTTCAATACTTTTTTTTCAGCGATCAATAGTTTTGGAGATATGGAGGGGTTAAAGTTTTAATAATTCATCATAAATTTACAATCAAATAATCCATAGCCGCCATTTTGTTTTTTTCACTAAATAATTTTTATCTAGAGAACGGAATGACCGATTGAGTTCCAACTTGGCATAAGGTTTAACTTAACGATAGTATATTTTTCGAAAATAAACGATTACATCCAACAATGGCGGCTATTTGAAAATTTCAAACCTGAATTACCCAAAATCGTAAATTTTAACAACAAATTTCAAGACATCTGTTTTATTCCCCCCAGCCCTTTTTATTCCCCATCGGATAATGTAACTTTCAAAACAAACGGATAAAGGATAATAGTTAAGTTATGTGTAATAGTTGGTTTGTTCAACGCGGCATGCTATACCAACACAGTAAACAACAGTTACGTATGCTGTTACTATCGTGAACTTAACTATTGTATTCGTCCGATTGTTTTGATAGTAACACCATGATAAGGAATAAAAAGGGCTAAAAAAAGATGTCTCGACATTTTTTTGTTAAAATGTACGGTTTTTGGGTAATTCAGGTTTGACATTTTCAAACAGACGCCATTTTAAAACGCATGATTGGATGTAATCGTTTATTTTTCGAAAAATATACCATTGTTAGGTAAAACTTTATGCAAAGTTTGAACTCAATCGGTCAAACCGACATAAAAATTATTTAGTGAAAAAAACATAATAGCGGACACATGTCTGATTTAAAAAAAATTCTTTATGTGCTGAATCTTATCATAGAATATTGCAGTCATTGGGAAACATCTTGTATATACATAAATATCTTAGTAAAAGTATACAAAATATCCCAATATTGGGGTTACGTATGCTGTTATTATATTATCCTTTATCCGATTGTTTTCATATACACGATCCGATAGGGAATAAAAAGGGCTAAAAAAAGATGTCTTGACATTTTTGTTGTTAAAATGTACGGTTTTTGGGTAATTTAGGTTTTATATTTTTAAAAAGTCCCCATTTCAAAACGCATGATTGGTTATAATCTTTTAATTTACGTAAAATAGATCATTGTTAGGTATAACTTCATTTCAAGTTTGAACTCAATCGGTAAAACCGTTCTTTAGATATTAATTATTTTGTAAAACATACAGGCAGACGAAAAAATAAGCATCGTATTCCCATGTTTATTTTGTGAAATGTGTTTGTCTCAATTCCAGGAACATATCCACAAAAGAGGACCAGAGAGCGTTATAATGAGCTACAAAAGAAGTGTCAATTAAATCTCTATAAATAAAAATGAATTACAGTTCCTTTGTAAGGGCATCACTTGAGAACGGCAGGACCGATTTGGCTATTTTTTTGTTTTAAAATGTTCGTTATAGTCCGAACTAGGTTTTTATATAAAGGAAAATTTGAAAAGTTTCCCGAAAAAGTTTCAAATTTGGAAAAAACTAAACAGCCTTTTTTGTATGGACTCAAGACCATAGTGCACAAAAACGCTGTTCGTTTAAAAAGCTTAGCAACACGTCATGTTTGTTTCCATTCATTACCATAGCAACTTTACTTAGAAAATTTGAAGAGTATTTGATTTGTTAGGTTACATTGACAAACTAAAAACAAACAAAAATCAACTAAAATGCTTACTATATTTTAATTCAATTCAAACATTGGTTGTTACATAATGTATATATAAAACAGCTGAGTTGGATCAAAAACTGAATAATTTTAGGTTAGGCTTACAACGAACCAAAACCCGTTTATTTTCAAAAAATTGGGCTAATTTAGAATTACAACTCATTTCTTCACAACTATCAGTTTTTTTTTTTTTTTTTAGATAAAAGCAAACAAAAGGTTTACTGTATTATCTATAAAGGTTTACAAACTATGAATATAAATTTGTGTACTACACTCTTAAGCGGCATAAAAACCATTTTGCAATTCGATTACTTAAGTCAATGTAATGAAATGGAATAACTTTACTACCCTTTAAATTAAATCAAGCAATAGTGAAGCATTGCTGGGTCCACTAGTTAGCAATAAAAAAGTTTACAAAAAAAAAACCTGATGGATTTGATACCTCACAATGCATAAACGCTCGATTATAATTTAGTTTCGTGGAAATACCCTTCAGTTAGTTTTAATTAAATTTAAATTAAATTAACCTTGGCCATAATCTAGACTGCAGACCGTCGCTAGCCAGCAAACCGCTTCAGGCGAGGCTTTCTTGGGATTTCAAGGCATAAAATCATGTCCGGGCAGTTGACTGAGCTTAATTGATTAACACATCGATTGGTTTTATCGCTTCTCGTTTATGTTTATGTCGCACGCAGCTATTAACGAATTTGTATCGCTCGAATTAAAATACCAGCACTATAATAAATTACAGTTTCGCGGAGCTGTCCTTTGAAAAGTTCTTTTCATTATACTGCACCGAAAACAGCTGCTTTCTACCTGTTCATACACCAGTAAGTCTTTATTTTCTGTGCACCAGCTGATTTTACAAATAAGAATAAACATATCAGTTTTATGTAAACAGCTGATTTTAACAATAACACATTTATTTACGAGAGGTTAGTTTCAAAGTTTTAAATGAGAGTAAACATTGTGGTTTATACATCTTTTGTGTTCTACGAATTTCAATAATGGATTTCAATTATGAATATAATGAGCCTGATATTCCAGATAATATTTTAAAACAATCACAAAAAAATAACTGCTAATTTGCATTCAAGAAAATCAAAAGACAAGTATGAAATTAAGAATACAACAAATTTTGTCAATGGAAAAATAACAGAAAAATTAAACAAGTTTTAATTGTTGTTTTTTTTTTTTTTATAAAAAGATGTTTTGATGTTACATTTTCGGTGTATTAAAATGAAAAGTATCGCACGTAACTTGCCCAAAAGGTTTTTCCGTGATTGCATGAAAAATCAGGACTCACCTGCGCCTCGCGCGGGAACTATCATGTTCGCACGGAAAACTCTATTGGCCTTGCTTTTAACGTATTATTATTAGATCTATAAAACTATAATTACCGAGTTACATAAAATTTCGCTGAAAATTGTCTATTAAAGAGACCTTGTAGTCGCAAAGTTTTAAAATATTGATTTGTAGTTTTTAAAATTTTAAACTTCTTTCCGAGCATTTTGATAATATGTTATACATGTATATTTTATTTGTTAGTTGAGTTTTTCGTTTTTTGTTCAACATTTAACACTGAACCAAAGCAGACCTATTGATACCAAAAGCCTTGAGGTAAGAAATGTACTCATAAACATACAAGTGACTGAGGACATTATTTTAGAAATAAAACATATTTATCAGGATCTATCAGACCGAAATTTGCTAAATAAATACTTGCACCAACAAACGTAAAACTCAGTTTAACAAGAATTTATCTTCAGAACGGTTTGCGATGTGGAAGAGCGGTTTTCACCATTGATTTTGTCTTAAAATTCTACAATGAAGTGTATCACATGACCATTTTCCTATTAAAAAAAAAACAAGCTACATTTAAAATGGCGAATCCAAGCTGGCGGACCAATTTTTGACATCTTAATAAAATAGTATTTTTACACAGAGTAGGTTCTTCAATCACATCTAATTTACAATTTTCCTCATTTACGAAATATTAAACCGTTCTCAGACTTTTCACCCACCCGTATATACTGGACGTATAATGTTCGGTGCTGGTGAGTTAGTAATTGATGCCAAAAATAAAAACAGTTTGCCGCTAAGTCTCGGTACGGTGCAATATGGAAGTTGAACGAGCATTAGCACTATTCCGCATGCAGTCAACATTCCATCCAAGTTAATGAAAGTGGATGAAGGTCTATTAACTAACCCAGATAGTGTTAAGGTCAACCGGTGTTACTGACTAAGGAAATTCCCTCCTAGTGTCCCGGATACATCCCGAGTAGCCAGTAGGAGTAAACTTAACATAAGCCATCAGAGCTCGCATGAAGTCAAGTTAAGAACACCTCTTAGTAGAGAAAACCCATTATAATTTCATTGTCTGTCTAGTTTGTGCAACAGCCTTCTTAGCCGAATTTTCGAAGAAAATAACTGAGAAGATAATTCAGACGATACCCAAAATTCATTAAATTATATATATATATATACTAGCTGACCCATGGATAAAAAATATTAATTATAATTGCTCACTGTGCAATCTGGGTGAAATTGAGGATGTTTTTCACTTTGTGGCTAGGTGTCCAATCTTGAGGTCGATAAGAATAGCATGGCTTAATTTGCCGGAATTATCTAGAGAGAAGTTTTTAAGTTATTTAAATGGTGAGGATTGGGTGCGGCTTGCAGGATTTCTGAGGCAGGCATGGCAGTACAGGTGGAATTGGATTAGTGAATTTAATTATTAAATTGCAGATTTAAGTTCTTTACCTTTGTTGGGGGGGGGGGGGGGGG
>JAGFPH010000497.1:0-15796 GCA_018207615.1 Philaenus spumarius
ACGTGGCGGCAGTATTTGGAACTACTGCCGGGGTGTTTAGCCTTAACATTCATAGAGAGTCTGCCACACCACTACTCTATTAATCTTAAAATAGTATCCTCTAATAAATTTGAATATAACTCTTTACTTTAAAATGAAAATGTCCATACTAGCTAGAGAAAGATAATTATTACTGACCTGATAATCTACTAATAGCTCAGGACCTTTGAAATAACGTGATGCAACTCGCACATTATATTCCTGTCCCGGATGATAAAACTCTGCTAATCCCCAATCAATTAAACGTAACTTTTTATTTTCATGGTCTATCATCACATTGTGAGGTTTAACATCTCGATGCATTATCCCCATGCTGTGGCAATAATCTAATGCCTGAAATTTGAAAATTATAAACACTAAATAATACATAAAAGACGTAAATATAAAATCTCTCCTGTTTTACTGATTTCGTACGAATATTGATAATTTCAAACATAATAGAAGGCAAAATTAAAGTTTTAAGGATAAAAAAGAATAACAATTGAAATCTTCTTGACAAAAGTTTTAAAATCTTTAGATTTATACCTATTTTAAAGTTTATTTATACTACTTTGTTCAACCAAATCATTTTTTAAATTTATTTCTATTACTTAAAATCCTTAGATTTTATAAAATAAAGTTTTTCCGTTCTGGGATAATATATTTCTTCAGAGACATGGTAATTTGAATTATGATTTTATGATCTTCCATAAGTCACTCTCTGTATATTTTCTTCTTATTCTGACAAAACATTTTTGCATATATGAAGACTAAGGCTAAAACTTTATACTTTCAGACATAAAGCTACAACCGAGAGAAAAGAATCTATTTTTGTTAAGGAGATCAAGATGATGTATAGAGATTTTTCTAGTTATAACTCGAGATTTTCATGATCTTCATCAATCCTAAAAATAACCCAAGAGAATATCAGTAAAACGAAGACAAACATAATATGTTAATTTATCTAACAATAAACAAACATTTGAAAAGTGAAACTGTTTTACTTGGACAAAGAGATTAGTTAAAAAAATATGACAAGAGGATTAAGTATTTTATATTCAGTTTAATAATTAAGATGTTAAATTTCTTTGAGAAAATATAAGATTTTGTTTTTAAGTTACTGTATTTTTCAGAAGCAAGCCTTCTTATGAATATTACTTGTATATGTACATATGTTTGCAGTTTTGTTTCTTACTAAAATCAAATATAAATTATATTTGCTTCCAACCACATATCAAAATTTGTCAATTCCAATTCAAATTATCAAGATTGTATGATATAGTTACAACTATGAAATAATTTTTTTACTTGGACTTGATGGAACTAACTTAGTATATAAATATATTGATGGTAATATAGTATAGGTACCTTTAGTAGTTCATAAAGATAGAAACGTATGTCATAGTCCGTAAGCGTTTGATAAAGCTGCTTAAAATCAGTATTATTAACATGTTCAAATATAAGTGCTGGCGTCCTTGACACAGGGTCTTTTACAACAGCTTGTAAACTAATTATATTTGTTCCCCCTCTAAGATTTTCTAAGATTTTTATTTCCCGCTTAATTTTCTTTTTCTTCACTGGCTGCAAGAAAGAAATATTTGTTAGCACAATAATACTGTAAACAAATAACAAAGTGAATTTCTAAGAGTATGTAGGCAACAATATTATCAAAACCAACCTTTATTATTCATAACATCTATAAGGGTATATACAGGGGTGGCAAAAAGTCCCGGAACAACCCAATATCTTTTTCCAGGTTCCACTTACACAATTGAAACTTTGCAAATTGTTTATGGGTATAAAAAACTACTTTTTTAGAATATGGCTGATTTTTCACCTCCTCTAGGGGACGGCCCGTCAGGAGTCGGTGAAAAATCTTAAATGTAAGCATGGGTTGTTGTTGTTATGTATATCATTTTAAAGGTCTTGATGAGACAAACACAACATAATAAAAATGAAAAATGGATGATCCTGAAAAAAGTTATGGCTGTTCAAAGTTTTGATATGCTGCATGTTAAATGAGCCTTATTCTAAGTTTAATTTATTTTTACATGTTCCATGTGTTACACGTTCAACTCTGCAAATTGTTTACGGGTATAAAGAACTATATAATATAAGAAATTTGTACTTACAGTACACCGTCTCGTGGTCCAAATATCACCTTATGAAGGCTACCGCGGTTTCAAAAACACTAAGTTTTCATCTTCAGGCCGTACAAAAATATTCAATCACTCAATGGAGGTCGTCAACAAGTATAAAACCATTTTTAAAAAACACAACACAACACACAAACGTAATTAACACATAAAGGTACATTTTATTTTTGGCCAAAATATCGCGTGCGATACACATAACGTTCAAATCTAGACTGTTTTTTAAAAACGGTTTTATACTTGTTGACGACCTCCATTGAGTGATTGAATATTTTTGTACGGCCTGAAGATGAAAACTTAGTGTTTTTGAAACCGCGGTAGCCTTCATAAGGTGATATTTGGACCACGAGACGGTGTACTGTAAGTACAAATTTCTTATATTATATAAACATGTGGTCCGGTGGCTATAGTACATTTATGAAAAAATATAAAGAACTACTTGTTTATGCTACAGTTGATTTTTCACCTCCTCTGGGTTGAATCAACTTATTCAAACTTGTAGAATAAGCCACCCCTGTATATCTAGACTAGTGATCATTCTTAAAATATTTTATTTTAAACTAAATATTACATAGGATGACTTTTTATATTGGTTTTGTATGACATAAATAAAAGAACAATGCCATCTGCGTTACTACATAGACCAACAAAGTAGTTTTTTGTTTTGATTTAATACTGCCCCACCATTATTGAACAAATAGCCTATGTTTCTTTGTATAAATAGTATCTAATCTAATTTTACTAAAAAAAGTGTGTATTTAAGACAGCACAACCAAAATGAAATCTTTTATAACAATCGTAATTATAGAAATCGGTCTGAAATAATACAATTATACTGGCTGCCGGCAGAAATTCTGTTGTATTTTCATTGAACTGCTTTCAAATAAATTCTCGGTTAAACTAAAAGGCATAAAATAAGTGAATTCAATAAACATTGTATTTTACAAGGAAGAAAAAAAGACAACCCAGCCTCCCTATAGCTGGCCTGAATCTCTCCACTTTCTTTTATTATTATTTATTTATTGAAAAATAAATTGTAATATCTAAAGGTAATATTTAAATAACGCAAGAATTCACAGAACAAGGCATGAAATACGTCATCGGTTATTACTCGATTGGGGAAGATTTCTTAACTTTACATTTAGAATTTTACACTCATTAGAGTATATAAAATTATAATCAATTCTGTTATTGGGGAAGATATCCATAACTTAAAGAGTTTAAACAAAAATCTTTTTTCCCTCGCCTTAGAGAATTATATTTGATTTTATTATCCACTTAGACATCAAATTACAAAACAACTTTGCATAAGAAACTGAAAATAAGAATTTACTTTACTATTTTCTACAGAAAATTATTTAAAAATCTTATTTGAAAAATACGCTACGCAAAATAGAATTAACAAAATCTGCAATGGAAAACAACTAAGAGAATTATGTAGCAGTTTCACATTCTGAAACAAGCTTTTAACAAAATTAGGACGTGAAATTATAAGTGGTTTCGGATGTATTCAAAAACTCGTGATTTTTATAAAATCGTTATAATTTTTATTGGTTATAATTTTTATTTAAGAGCTTGCATAAATTTTGTTGGTAATACATGGTTCCTATAGAATTGTAATAAGTTACCGTATTTCCCTGATTTTTCTCAACTTCTTTAACCCTACAACTGTCAATGTTAATTTTTTTCAATGAAAAGCCGTTTTTTGCGTTTTACAAGCATTTTTTCAAAAATTTGCCAATATAGTAATTCTATCCCAATCCAAAAGTGTTCCATAGCTTTTTTGTAGGAAAAGGTTCAAAGAATTCATATATGCCAGTAAAAAATTTACTCATGTAAAATTGTAAAAGTTATTAGCTCATGAAACAAATAATGTTCAGTAACGGAAGAAAAAGTTTAAACTTTAGGCGTTACATAACAAGTAGTAAAAATTTTTTGTAATTTTTTCGTAAGTTTAAAAAAGTTTTGTAATTTAGTTCTAAATAGAACTGTATAAAAACATTTATCTATTTCAAATTTCTTATTTTGAAAACACCAGTTTTTATGTTCCAAATACACGATTGCTAACAAAACTAGGCCTAGTTATAACGTAATTTACTAATATATGCTTTGCCCAAAAATGAAATATTATTATAACAAAGTGTAGAGAATAAATCAAAGAATTGAACTGTATACTTGTAGCCTATATTACCATATCATAAAAGTGTTTTACTTAAAATCAATTGAATTACAAAAGTGAGATGAAACAAATGAAATCTTGTGCGGACAAAGGAAATTCAAAATATGACCATTGAAGACAATGGAAACAGCTGTTTTGCAATCTCAAGCGGTAGTATGAATTCTGTGCAAATATGAAATTTCAACTGCTGTTTGAATAACACCTAACCAGTTAAATTTAGTTTGCTTTATACCAAACGAAAGATTGGACTTTGGTCTATAAATAGATATATAAAAGTCTATTGAAATAATTCGAATTATAAGAGATATCTCGAACGCAAAATGTGGTTTTATTGGTTGAAATCAGACCAATGCAAGGGTCTACAAAACGCCCCACAACTTTTGAACTATTTGTTCGATTTTTGATTGGATGAAGGTTTCAGATAGGTAAAATTGTGATGAATCCTTCAGTATACAGATATAAGTTAGAAAAATACCGGGCGGGATGTATTGAGAGACATAGAAACTGGAATTAAAGGTCGTTTCGGCGCATTAAAATTCGCTCGACATTGGCTTTTAGAAAACTCAAAAACTGCAACGATGATTACGTATGTAGATATACGTTTTAGAAAAAACTTGTAAATACAAAAGTTTAAGCGTAGATCATTTTCTTTCCAACGGTTTCTGATTTATTGCGATTGGATGATTTTTAGTGGGTGAAATATTCAATACAAGTTGATTTGTCACAGACTACACAATTCACTACGGCAGGGCGTTGAGACCACTCAATTTGAGTGGTCTGACAGTTAGAGGGTTAACCAACCAATGCCATATTTTAAAATTATTTTACTTCAAAATTTTGATTTTATTTTAGTTACATAAATTGTATTGCAAACATTTCTGCATCCTAGTCTACGGAGGTAATCCTTTCATCACCATCCAAGAACCCAAAGAAAGCAGGTGTACCTCAGAACAAATAGATTTAATTTAAAATAAGTATTGTTTAGTAGCTGTACATTAATTTTGTCACCTCAATTTTTAGTGTAATTATATAAAATTAATGTGAAATATTTTCTCAGCGTATAGTGCTAAATATTGAGAGGAAACAGTACATGTTTACTTTTCGCTATTTAAATTCCCTGAGTCTGTTTAACAGAACTGACACCACAATTCCTATAATCCGCAGCCTCGCTCAATCCTCAAATTTAAATTTTACCGCAACAATAGAATATAAAATAAAGATTATTATAAGTACCATTTTATTTGAAATCTTAAATTTGTTGAATCTCAATATTTGATAACTTGAAAATAGGCTTAAAATATTCTTTAAAAAATTTGGAAATCGGTTGACCCTAAAGGCCATCCATGTAACTTCCCGCTAAGTTTAATTACAACAAACACTATTTTTGGAAATTTTTAACTGCCATAACTTTTGAATGAATCAACCGACTTTTATGCGATTTGCGGCAATCGATGCAGTTTTTTAAGTCCATTGAAAGAATTAACAAAAATTTTTCAGATGAAAAGTTTCGGAGAAATTGAGGAAAAACACTTTTTTTTATTTTCTTTCGTTCACGATATCTCGCGAATGAATCAACCGATTTTTATGCGATTTGCGGCAATCGATGCAGTTTTTCGAGTCCATTAAAAGAATCGACAACAAAAATTTTACTGATGAAAAATTTCGGAGAAATTGAGAAAAAAAACACTTTTTTTATTTTTTTCGTTCACGATATCTCACGAACGAATTAACCGATTTTGACCGGACTGGTAGCGATCGACGTCGCTTTTCAAGGTTAAAAGCTGATTAGATTTTGGAATTGATCGGTAAAGCCGTTTAAAAGTTATTCCAAAAAAAACCTGATTTGAAAAAATGTTATTTCTTAGATTTTTCGAAATTTCTCAGAACCTACCGGTTCGAATTAGTTGAAATTTTCAGGAAATCTAAGTTTGATGGAACTCTTTAGAACGCCGTTTGGTAGGATCCAATCGGTTAACCCGTTCAAAAGTTATAAGCGGGTCACATCTGATGAATACTCGATTTTCGAAAAACGGGGTGAAACCAATAACTTCCCGATTTTAGAAAATTTTCAATTTTCTTAGCGGGAAGTTAAAAAAGAACATATATGGGATTTTCAGTACTTCTTGATAAAAGCACCTTTTTAGTGTTTTTTAAAAGTAGGCTACTTTTTTTAGTACTTTTAGACTTTTAACATACACACTGCTGGAGATGCCCCATGAAAAAAAAAATATAATTACAAAGAAGTATTATTTTATTATTTCTATGTTCTTTGGAGATCAACCACATCACTAGTTCAATACAGCAGACATTCAGGCACTTTAAAGCTGTCTATCTTCAATGCTTAAGAAATTTCGAATGAAGGGAGAAGGCTTAGGCCTAAAGTTATACCAAGTGACGTAGTATATCTCCAAAGACCAAGAACAAAGAAATAATGATTGTGACCATAAAAGATAATCTTTCAAAACCAAGTTTTACTACAATTTGTTTTATTTATCTATTCAACAAATTTGTTTCTTGTATTAAATCCTATAGTCAATATCTATGAGAAACGAAATGCACGGCTCCCTCAGGTTTATAATAATATTCAATAACCTGTTTATATAGGCTACCATCTATGAAGTAAGTGTCTTTTTAGTCTAGTTCATTTTCAAGAAGGGGACACTTATAATTAATTAGTTTATTACAAGTATCATTACATAATTTCAAAACAAAAAACATCATCTATCTTATCTTACCTTTAAAATTTTTACTACACATTTTTCATTATTTGTTACATTAATAGCTTCAAAAACTTCGCTGTACTTTCCTCTGCCTAATTTTCTAACTAATTGGTAGTCATCTTGTTGCCTGAAAATTAAAATCACCAATATTAATATACTGTAGTGCTTTATAAATATACACTTTCATTACAGCACTTTATAATACGTATGTTCGTATCATGTTCAAAAGTAAACATTTAAAATGAACTGAATGATCCTCCCTCCTACACACACTGAAATCTATATGACCACATCTCAAAAAAAGTATTAATAACTTTTTACCTAAAGCACAGTTCAGACATAGGTCCACAAACACTATTGCCTACAAACACATATATATGTATATAAAAACTATTTACAAACTTTGTACAAAAATGTACATTTTGGCCTGTACAAATGTGTGCAAGTTTGTTGATTTACATTTAGGATGAGAAACAAAAAATGTTATAAACATTTACTTACAAACAATAGATGTGGACATGTTCTTTTTAAAACAATGGCAAATATATATATTAGAATGTATTCATAGTATAGTAAGTTTCTTGATCTCAGCGTTTCAGTTTGATTCATTAACAAAATTTAGTTTACTACCAATATTTTTAATTAAGATTGTTTATTCATAATTTTTAAATGTGAAATGTCCTTAATTGATAGGATTTACAAAAATACTCAATGCTTCGGGATGGCTAACAGGCATATAGGCACAGTCACAACTAAATGCTATAGAAGTGGCAACAAATTTCAGCTTTAAAAAAACAAATCTAAAAAGAGCAATAAATTAACGGACAAAAAGTTAATTAGATCGGTTACTTTCTCATTTCAATTATCTTTTCTCATTTCTTCAGCACAGCTATGAATCACAACGGATAATATTGAACAAGTGTCATAACATATCACTGATATAGGCTGTTTTGAAGTTTTAAATGGACATGTTAAATCACAACTTGCTAGTATCCGATTGCCATTACCAATACTTGTAGTAATAAGTATTTTCATTCTAAACCTTGTTTTTTGTATGAACACATTTTACCATCTTTTTCATTAAAATTTCCAAATTTCCAAAAAAAAAAAACATTTTTGCACCCAACACCATGTTTAATTTCAAATCTCTGAACAGATTTAAAGAATATTCTACTTAATTTTAAAAACATTGTGCATCTACTTAAATTAAAAAAAGTAGCCTACAAAAATGCATATTAGTTGTTTCATTTTTTAAATTCTAGTTTCTTTAATTTTGAACGACTGACTGAAAGGACACACTTCTTTTGATCTAATCAAACACTTTTTCTATATACTTAGTTTAAGTGGACAATGTTTTTATTTGAGTTTTGCGTTTATATGTGACACAATACTTATAAGACTGGACTAAAAATTGGCATAAACCAACAACAATAAAACTTTAGTTAGTTATATTCTAACGTTTATTATCTGAACCTAGATGAGAACATCACAAGGCCCAACTGGACCTTTAAATGACTTGGAAAATACTTTAGAATGAAACCCTTTAACTGAAAATGATTTAAAACATGTTACCTTGGATTGAAATCTCTAGATGAGTTATTTATAGAAAATGGTTTAAGGGTTAGTCACAAAATGGGACAATTTCAAAAAAAATTAAAATTAAGTATTTGATTTTATATAAATAAATATCATATTAGGCAAATAACATGTTCAGGAACCTTATCTCATATGTAGCTGAGCTAAATTCTATGAATTTCTATTTTTGTATGGACTTTTAGTGTACCGAAGCATCAATGGATACAAATCGGTCACGCTTGCTAAATCGGCAAAATATTACTTTGAGTTAGCTTAAAAGTATAATAAATAATATCTATATACCCAATAACATTCATTTAATAATTCTGCATAGAAATTATACAATCAGATTTTGAATCAAACATATACTGCCGATTTCGTATGTGTGACCGAGACCGGATAGTAGCGATCGAGGCGTTTTGATAATGATTTAAATTTGTGATTAGAAAATGCTGGAAGACAAGTAAAATAGTCGTTTTGATAACCAAAACAAACAATGGTTGGGGTAAGCAGCTTTTAGTGTTGAAATAAACAAAGCAACCGAAAAATCATAACAAAGTACTGATTGGCTATAATAATGTAATATTTAAAAAAACAAACTAACTTCTTGAGGTATAACAGCACAATCTTTAATAACAAAATCTTTAATAATTCCAGATATAACATAAACAAAGGATGTTTACTAAAAGTGGTAAATAAACAAAACGGTCACGTAATACCATGGCGGTCACGCTACCGATTTGCACGTGACCGCTTTGTAATTTTCAAGTAAAACTCGGTGAATTAGCATTAATAGGTAACATAGGTTTGTCCTATTGAGTTTAGGATAAAGACAACGAATGCGCAACTAACTAGGCACGTTGGTTACTGCAACATTTTAATATACACTTAAAATATTTACGTGACCGTTTTGTCATGCAATTAATGTACTATTATTAGTTACCTCAAATTTAGGTGATTTTTCGAAGAATTTAACAAATTGAAATTATTTCAACTAAGCCAGCAGTTGAAGTTCACTAATAAACTTCGAACAGACTACTGATCGCGCCAATTCTATCGCGATCGATAACGTAAAGGCAGGTTTATACTTTAGTCGGTCATTGTTCAGCTGTTTCAAGGACAAGTGTTGAATAAGAAAAAAAAACATAGTTATCTTGTCCTCTGCTCGAATATTGGTTATGTATTAGTCATCACATAACCTAAACGTTTATTCTATGCTGGTTTTGCCGTGATTATCGATCTCCTTGTTTCTTTATTTGACATTCAACATTTAAGATAGCTGGTCAAGGACAGTGACCGATTTGTATTTCTTAGAAAGGAAACATATTTTAGTCACTAAAAATAGTAAGGAAACATATTTTAGTCACTAAAAATAGTAACTTTTTATCATGCAATTTGTTTAGTGAGAAGGAAAAAAATGTTTCAGAAATATAAAAATTTATTTTTGTCATAAAATATTTTTTTTATAAAGGGACTAAAATTGTCCCATTTTGTGACTTTGATCCTTAAACCATTTGCAAAAAAAGTTTAAAGATTGCGACTAATATAGTATACTTTATTTAAGAAACCAAACCCGGTCTTGGTCTATTTTATTGAACTCGTAATTTAGTTAAAGCAATACTTGCTGAGGAAATGTAAATGCGAAAAACCATTACTATAAATTATAAGCATGACTATTAAATAACTCTACCATTAGCTGAAAATAGAATAAAAATGTATTTAAATTTTGTTTGTAACGAGATAACAAACAAGCACACCAAACAAGTAAGGACTCCTCAACCAATATCTGATGGGTCAATCCAGACCAAGTGGTCCAGTACTGGTTGCTTGACCATCTCAGAAAAATTTGATATTTGCTGGGTGAATTCCCTAATGTTTTGGATTTTTTCATTTTTTGGCCTGCAATATCTTTGTTAGGGGACCAGATAAAAATCTGAAAATTTCACACTTAACCCTTTGTCGCCTGACGGTACTTTTAAGTACCACAAATTTAACTGCCTTTATAAAAGGTAACAGTGGCTTTATCTACAAGTTGAGCCATGGAAGTACTTTAGAGTACCATTGCAAGTCTGTAAAACATCAGGTCTACACCTAGTTTCAACAAATGCCACCAGAAAGCAGGACTTGCTTGGCTAGTGCTTGCTTTCAATTGACAATTTATATGGTGTGATTTCCCCAATTTTTTTAAACATGTTATAGTCTTTCATTTGTCATTATTTTGTATTAAAAGTTTAGCATATTGCTTTAAATTAATTACTTAACTTAATAAGAACTGATCTAAATTATAATTATAAACCTCTCACACATACAAATTAGACAGATTAAAACTTAAGAGCAACCAAGCAAACTTCCAATAACCGCTCCTAGATGGTGCTGACAAACTATCTTTTACTTTACACGGAATATTTATACCGATAGTAAAGTAACTGAAATTTTGTTAATTTGTCATTTTTCTTTCATGAAGCCGTAGTCTATTGGTAACGAAGCGTCTTTCTGATCACAAGATGCCGAGTTCGAATCTAGGCTAGGGAGACCAGATATCTAATCATATCTGTGGTTTAAGGGTAGGAGGGCGGAAGTAAAGCAAACGGTGGTTGGCTCGCTTCCAAGCTGACGGGATATGACTAGATATCTGGTCTCCGGGTGGGGCTGTTTTGCGTAATTTTACTAAGGTATTTATATATAATTACAAAAAAAAAACCAGTAAAAAAAATAGATTTTTTTTTTACCTTAGTTAACCTTAGTTAATTACAAAAATAAAGAAATATATAGTTTTTTCAAATTTTATCACTTCTTGGTCCTCAAAGGGTTAATAGACTTTTATTATATCAAACTTCAGCATAAATTTCAACTTTGAGATTCAATTGGTGCGCTGCGCATATCGGTGTTGTGTAACATTGTCGATTGGTGAGTGCATTCTTTACAGTGTCTGTTAAAAGTTTTTTAATTTTGAATTTTGATTGTGTTTTTATAACGATGAGCGGAAAAGCTAACAGAAAGTTTGTAAAAATTAAAAACATTAGAGGTCATTGGAAAGACTAGAAAATGGTAAAACCTTGAAGAAACTTGCAGATGAGTAGTACGGTGTCGGTGAAGTATCTGTAAGGGAATTTTGCCATAATAGAGATCAAATCTAAACATTTTCTACTAGTAAATATTCTAATATTTTGACTATTAAAACATTAAAAAATACATTATTCTTTATTTTTGTCAATTTCTTCGTGTATTCCGAGTTTTTTATACAGTCAGCCGCAATTAGCTTGAATTATCGAGGTTCTACTATAGCCTACTTATAAATTATAAGCATCACTATTAAATAACAATACCATTAGCTGAAAATAGAATAAAAATTTATTTAAATTTTGTTTATAACGAGGTAGTTAATCTAATAGTTTATTAAAATGAAGCAAACCAAACAAATGAGACAGCATCGACCAATATCTGGTGTTATCAGGGTTCTCACTCAGATGCAGAGTCAATTCAAGAGTACCAGTGCGTACTAGGCTTTACTCTGTCACATATCAGTTGCAGTCTATAAAGTATTGATGATACACCAAGAATATCTATCTCTTTTACTATACCTTTTCATCCAACCTTATTCCATTCAAGAGAGCTGAGACTTCCATATCATGAATTACTGCTTCACCATTGGTTTAAAAAAAAGTTATTAACCCCTCTAAATTCCTATTTTCTCTTTTAAATATACAATTGTACATAATTTTATTATTCTTTACGTAAGTTTACTTACCCCCAATCCACAACGTAAGATTCATAATCCCAGTATTCTCTAGGCTTATGGGAATTAACATCTGAATATACACGAGATCGGCTGGGCAGCGCCATACCAATAAGCGGTCGGGTCGAGTGGAACAATCTTAGCTCGCACACAACCCCCGCTCCCCACCACCCGCTCACGCAATGCCTCCCCACATGTGCCTTTAACAACCAACCTGAAACAAAAATTACAACATGATACTCTAGGTATTACACAGCTTATTTAAGTTTAAAAATCAGATTTTTATATTTATTTTTAAGGCAAAAAACCCGAGTGGTCATCATTGCCTGGAAAACAAAAGAATACAAATATTAAATATTTAAAATGGAACCAAGAAAAACATGTTAATTGATGACATTAGTGACTGCAACTGCGCATCAGCATATGAGATTAAAGAAACACTGAACATATATTTACTCAGTAGCTTGAGCATTACATCATTAAGCTACGTTCTAGAGTATATTTCTGCACGTATGTATGCACCAATACCGCAGTATGACATGGAGGTGCATGGTTAATTTTAGCCATTTAGTACTATCACATGCAATAGTAAAAATAACTCTCTTTGCATGTTTGAATGCCGCAGCTACCAAAATCATTTCACTTAATAATTTATTATTTTGATCATGTAAAGTGATAATTAAAAGTTACTTTTCCATGATCCTCAATTGCAAGGGCGAAAATGACACCACTCTATTCTTAAACAACCAATCTTTATAAATAAATAGAATTTTTATAGTGAAAAGGTGTTTTAATGATTGAAATAAAGGTAACTAACTTATCAGTATACCACTACTTTTTCTAATCACAGCTGAGTTGCCACCTAAAATCCTTAGTACATCTTACTTTACTTACTGAAAAAAAAAGGTTGCCAGATGAAGCTATTGCAACAAGTTGTAATAAAAGTTTGCCAAAATAAATAATAATATGTAACTACTTTGCGAGATCGCATATCCTACCATAACCTAAACAGTCACTCTGTAGGCTATGTTAAATTGGTTTGAGAATCAAAATTTTGACAGACATTACCTCCAGGCAGTACATCTATAACTAAACATTACTGACACTAAATGTGAAATACGTATACATGGAATAGTATTACAGTAATAAAATACAACATGTAGACTACATGCATATGCCTATAAACTAGAAACATACTATGAGGTAAGTTTGGGCTCAGGTTATGCTGTTTTTTCTTACAATTTGTTCCAGTTCCATTATTAAGTTGAACAAATATCAGTTATTGTTACTGTTATCGTATTTTTGAACGAGTATTCTAACCAGCACCCATAATTCTAAGATAAGAGTGCACAATTGGGTTAATACACAAAGCAAGGCATTGGTTATCAAATCCTCTTAATCTTCTATACATAGCTTAGTTTATTTGTAGTAAATAGGAAAAATAATTCCACATTTATTGACCGGGAGAAGCGAGGTCGCCATTTTAGCTCAACCCTTCGGCATTTCGTCTAGGTGTGTCTGTCTCACGATTACGGCCAAACGCCTTGACCGATTTTGATGATTTTTGCATGAATGTTCCTTATTCCTAGGCCAAGCGATGTATATATGGGTTTTTTCCATTTTTAACCCCATAAATAAAATAAAAATCCGTTTCTCTCAGTGCAAGTTTTTTTTACAAAGCCAGTTTGTGGCTTAACCGTAAGTCGAATTTAAAAATTAATAATATTTTGCTGGAGCAAATTAAATTTTGAACAAAATTGTATTCTTAATTTTTTCCCGTCTCTAACGGTAAGCTTACAAAATGGCCGTAAACTTCGAATTTGTTAAAAATCGTCCAAGGTTTTGTACTTCAACCATGTTTTTATAAGTTTATTCTAAAACAATTCAAAAGTGTTCCAAAATGACTTAAGTAAAATTAACAAAGTTATTATTAGCTTAAGAAACAAGCATGTTCAGTAATTAAAGGAAAATGTTAAACTTTAGGCCTACGTAAAAAGTAGTAAACATTTTTTGTAATTTTTTTCATAATTGTAAAAAAGTTTTGTAATTTAGTTCTAAATAGAACTGTATAAAAATATTTATCAATTTCAAATTTCTTATTTTGAAAACACCAGTTTTTATGTTCGTACTACAAGACTGCTAACAAAACTTGGCCTATTTTGAATAGTAATTTAGGAATACTATATCCTTTGCTAAAAAATGACATATTATTATAAGAAAGTGTAGAGAATAAATCAAAGAGTGGAACTGTATATAGGCCCCTACTTGTAAATTATTATTCCATAAAAGTATTTGACTTAGCTTTACTTGAATTACAAAATGAGATGAAACAAATGAAACCTCGCGGCGATAAAGGACATACAAAAAATTACCGTTAGACAGCGTGAGAAGTGTTGGTACATGGGTTGAGATCACTATCACAACGCTTTAACATCGTTTGTTTTCATTATTTCTAATATTGGAATATGATATGGAACTGTAAATACATTGTTAAGTTTTAGTTATTTAAGTATGTAAATATTTAGTTCTATGTTTTCCCTAAATAACGTGATATTTTTAGCTACTTTACCCATTATTAACCTAAATAAAACCCAATGCCCCTAAGAGAAAATCTTTAGCAGTTAAAGCTCAAGAAAAGAAAAAAACCAGTACTAGAAACCCCGGAATTGCAGAACAACGTTTCACTAGCTAAGCCTTCTGCTTCCTTCCTTACTGGTACACTATTTTTAACCTAAGCTCAAAACCACATTTGTTATTTCAACGAGTGAGGTCTACTGTTCACAGAACTAGTAGCAATTATTTTTATGATAAAAAAATTGTTTTCTACTGTAAAAAGGGTATTTTTCATAAAGTGCAGTTAGGGTATGTAGCATTACAATATTAGACCTAATGCCTAACACTTCCAAAGCTTGTAAAGGAGAAGCATAGCAAAGTAAATAATTACCTTTTGAAGTTGTTTACCTCTCCATAATTTGTATCAGTCGAAAAACTGGATATACTTTAAATTAGTTGCAGTATTTTTATTGTTTTGTATTAGGCCTACAATATAAACAATTTTAGGGAGCTACAGTTTAGAACAGGCCATATTAAGGCAGAGGTGCCAACGTAAATGCATGTATATGCTCTAGTACGTAATTCTAATGTAAAATTCTATTTCTAAATGTCTTAAATAAATACAAACAGAATTGAAAATATCATTTTCTAAATTTAATGTAGGCTAATTACGATTACAAAATACAATAAATTGAAACATAAATTCAATTCACAACTTATTAAATTCTAAAAATATTAGATGTTTCCTTTGAATGACATCGGGTTACGCATGCGAATGTAATTAATAAAATATGTCCTATAGCGAATTAGGATCGCAAAAAATTATCACTTTATACTTAATGTTTACCCTACTTTAGATCAA
>JAGFPH010000497.1:15896-47496 GCA_018207615.1 Philaenus spumarius
TAATAAGCCACTGGCTTTTAGTCCAAAGGAGAGTTACTTACAAACAAACATACAAACATACAAGTGAAGCTAATAATAAAAGCGTGTTAAAAAAATGTGATCAATGCATGTTGTAGAATATTCAAATATTCCATTAGGCTTGTTGATTAAATACAAAAGCCCAGATTGTAAACATAGATAAGACTCAGACTGAGACGAGTCGACTTCAATGATTATATTCCCTTCATGCAACAATATAGGACTTTGGTTGAAATTTCATAAAAG
Source organism: Philaenus spumarius (assembly GCA_018207615.1). Classification (NCBI taxonomy): domain Eukaryota; kingdom Metazoa; phylum Arthropoda; class Insecta; order Hemiptera; family Aphrophoridae; genus Philaenus; species Philaenus spumarius. The sequence goes on from JAGFPH010000497.1 coordinate 16,161, forward strand.
TCTCTAATTCATTGATGAACTCAAATACACTAAAACTTGATATATTATTCAGATTATCGATTTATTAATAATATTTAATAAGTAATAGATAACTATGATTAAGACATTAATGACCTTAACTTGATTCATTACATGATGTCTCAGAACGAACACTTAACGACAATTTTTTTATGAAGCAGTAAATACTTGTTAACAATTTGAATTATATTTCTGAAAATCATTTATTTCCACTGGCCCTTAAGCGTCTTTCATGGATAAATTCTATTTTTGTCATATTTCTAGAATCTTTTTATCGGAGTTAACTTGCGTTGAACGAATGAAGAGGTTCATATTTTCTTTAAAACAAAATATACAATTTGGTTTTGTTTCCACAGATATTTTTAGCACTTTGTGTTTCAACAGCACAACAGAAACTAAATTAACTAGTCGAATTTTATACATCAGATAAGATTGTTTTTTTTTTTTTTTTTTTTTTTCTTCTATGCCAAATAAGGCTTTATTGGCTTATGCCAAAAGGCTTTGCTTACAAGCATGAAGCCCAAACACTTTATATACACAAAAAGTTCACAAAAACACTTGAATTACACTTATCCACTTATATATATAGAGGCTCAGTTCCACCATTTGCATGAGTTTCTTTTATACTTCGTGTATAGGTTGACATACAATTATCTTGGGCAACAATTAGGTTAATAACTATAGGGCAATTAATTACTAGCGTGAACAACATAAATTGGAAATTAGTAAATATCTACATGGGAACACAAAGTATCGTTACTACAAATTTTATTGTACTAAAACATTATCCTAAATTAGCAAGATATAAAATGTATAGTAGGAATACACAAGGTAATCTTCTTACCTGAGGTCCATCAGGTAAACCGAAAAGGTTGGACCTTGGATACATAAAACCCATGATCCAGGAGTAACAGAAAAGATTTAAGGAATCTAACAAATGATCTAAAAATTACAATTTTAGTGATTCTAAGTCAAATCCCATTGAACGAAACTATAAATCCCTCTTTATTAGGCCTAGGTACTCTATTACCGCTTTTAGAGTATTTGAACTACCAGATTGTAGGATATCTTTTAGTATAAAGGGGGGGTGCCAATTTTCTTTTCTTAGGTTGTTAATCAGCTGAGTTCTCTTTGTATTATAAGCACTACACTCAAAGAATATATGCTGCAAGGATTCTTGTTCATCTATAGAACATTCCTTGCAGACAGGTGAACTTACTTTTCCTATGCGATATAGATATGAATATGTGTTAGCATGTCCAAATCTTAATCTGCATAAAGTTACTATATTTTTACGCCTCCAGTTACAACCCTTAAACCATGGTACTTTAGTTATTGTTGGTTGTATATCCTTGTACCACAAAGCTTTATTTACATTCCCAAAATTCTCTACAACCTGCTTGATTTGTAAATACTTTAGGTGACATGTGATATCTCTCTTAGGTACGACACAGTCTGCTATGAGTCCGTCATTAGCTGATCTTCTTGCTAACTTATCCACAAACTCATTCCCTGACAAACCTACATGCCCTGGGATCCATTGCAAGACTATTTCGATGCTTGGGTTTTTTAATAGTATGTCTAAAATATTAAATACAAAGGATTCTTGAGATTCCAACCTCATATAACTCTTGATCAAAAGCAGACTGGTCTGAGAATCTGTGAAAACAACAAAACTCTGGGCAAAATTAGATGTTAAAGCGTACTGTACAGCTTTATATATAGCATATAATTCTGCACTAAGACTGGACATTATAGAGTTTAATTTGTACCCGATACCTGTAAGTCTACTGGGGTCCCATATGGCGGCCCCAACAAGGCTGCCTATCTTTGATCCATCTGTATATATGGGATATGATTTATTTATCAGGTTGTCAATTGTAGCTCTAGCAAATTGAATTGTTTGTAGTATACTGTTATCCTTTTTTGAATTTAAGCCCTTGATTGTTTCATTAACAGTAAGATTTTTTAGATTTATTAAAGATATAGGTTCTATAAAATTGAAGAAAGGGTTGGATGGGTGGTCTAGCTGGGTCAAGTCAAAGTGAGCTAATATTCTTCTAAAGGATATTAAGTATAGAGGTACACTTTTCTTTTTCCAGTAACTATGGTGAGAAGTGAGAAGCTCCAACTCAAACATATTAGAATAGTTAGGGTGGAGCTTGTCAGAAATAATTTTGACCATCATTTTGTCAGCCAGGTATTGCCAACGAACATTTAGGGGATGTAAAGCTGCTTCGTTTTCTAATGCTATAATTGGTGTTGACTTATTGGCTCCTAGACATAATCGGATTGCAGCATTCTGAATGATGTCAAGTTTTTGTCTCCATTTTTTTGCCACATGGCCAAACAAAAAGGAGCAGTATTCAAGTTTTGCTCGAATGAGCCCCCTATACACTGATAGCATGAAGTCAGGGTGGGTACCGCAGGATAAAGCCTTCAGTATATTCAAGTCTCTCCAGCAGGTCTGCACAAGCTCAGTGATGTGTTTTATAAAATTTAACTTTTGATCTATCCATATACCTAGTATTTTAATTGATTCTACTACATCTATCATATGATCAGGGTATGATAACGTGATAGGATTTTGATTATTTACCCTATGTCGTGTGAATAGAATAGCCTTACATTTGCTAGGATTAAAAGTGAGATGGAGTTTATTGAAGGCTAGAAAAAGGTCGCTTAATGCAGACTGAAGGTTTATCTTAGCCGATTCTATTGATTTGTGTACAGTAAATATTATGATATCATCAGCATATTGTAGAGAAGTAGCTATTGGTTTAACATAAGTATTGGTTTCAGCTATATAAATCGAGAAAAGAAGTGGACTAAGAACACTTCCTTGGGGAAGCCCTTTGTAAGCTATCCTGATTAAAACTTGAGTTTGATTATGTAAGACTATCTTTCTACCAGATAGCCATTTGAAACAATGTTTGATGAAAATGGCAGGGATGCCAAATTTGTACATTTTGGTTAGTAGAATAGGAATTGATACATTGTCATATGCTCCGCTGATGTCTAGCGATGCAGCATAGACTGACTTATTCTTAGATCTAGCTAGCTCTATTTCAGTTATAAGAAGAATTAAGTGGTCAGGGCATCCCCTTCCTCTCCTAAAGCCGAATTGTGTTTCAGACAGTATATGGTTTTTTTCTGTAAACCATTCTAATCTATTTTTAACCATAGTATTGAATAGTTTGGTAAAACAGGGTATAAGTGAGATTGGTCTATAGGAGGTAGCCTCGTCCGGGTCTTTTTTAGGCTTAAGTATGCCTATTAATTTTATTGTTTTCCACTCGAGGGGGAAATCGCCCCCAGCCCATATCTCATTATATAAATTCAGAAGGACCATTAGGGCATTAATTGGAAAATGTTTTATCATAGAATAATTAATGTAGTCAAGGCCTGGAGAAGTGTTTTTGTGTTTGCTTCTAATTGCTAGATTTAATTCATTAATAGTGAACGGGGAGTTCATAGCATGCAAGTTATCTTGGATGTCGGGCATATTTACTTCATTTCGGGTAGGGACTGAGCTCGGATTTACTTCAGACATAAACTGTTCAGCCAGTTCAAAGTCTGTATATAATATATTTTTATAATGTTTATTACTTTGGTTTTTCATACTCCTAATTAATCCCCAAGCTTTCCCTAGAGGAACCTTGGTTATTTCATTACACAGGCTACTCCAGCTATCTTTCTTTGTCTGCTGTATAATCCTTTTGGCTGTTATTTGTAGAGTTTTGAATTTTTCAAAGTTAGATATTGTCATATTATTTTTAAATATTTTAAAAGACAGGCGACGCCTAGCTACTGCCTCTGAGCATTCTGGGGTCCACCATGACTTAGGAGTAAAGCCATGTTTGCCTCCGACAGGTATTTTTAATTTAGGTATGGTCATATCCGCCGCTTTTTCAATAATTCTATAAAAGGTTCTAAGATAAATTATTCTGTTTTGCGTGATAAAGGCATCAATAATTTTTTTAAGTAATAAATTAAATCCAACCCAATTAGCTTTTTTAAAATTTCTTTTGTCGGAAGGTTTCAAATGATTTGCGAACGAGCTAGTATATCTATATGTAGTATTAATCTGACGGACATTCAGTGTAATAAAAATTGGGAAATGATCGCTACCGAGGGTATCTTTACCCACTTCCCATTTTTCTAATAGGTTAGCGAAGAGGGGTGTTGCAAAAGTCAAGTCAAGTGCATTACTCTGTCTATGTAGAGTACGGATAGTAGTGTGTTCGCCCTGGTTCAGAAGTATCAAGTTAGAATTATTATACGCTGTGAAGATATCATTTCCTCTAGGACTACATGTAGGACAGCCCCATTCCTTATGGTGGGCATTAAAATCACCCCCCAAAACTTTGTACCCAGAATCTTGCTTAAATATAACATTAGACCAAATTGCTTTGTCTACCTGAACCTGATTTATATATATATTATATATGTGTAACGGGACTGAGAATTCATTAACAGTTATTCCAACCTGTGAGATATGGTTGTTACCCTGCATAGCCAAATCATAATTTTGTTTCCACTTTATATTCTCCTGGATCAAGATGGCCACACCACCATATCCATCATCCCTATCCTGTCTTATGATGTCGTAATTTTTAATACAAAATTTCTGATTAGTTTTAAACCAGGTTTCCTGGATTAAAGCTATATGAATCTTTTGACTGCACAAAAAGTAGCTCAGCTCAGCCCATTTGCTGGGTAGAGACTGAGCGTTCCATTGCATTATTTTTAAATTATCAAACATATTTATTTAGGCATAATTTACGAGGCTATAGGCCTATCCATACTATCCACTATAATGTTACAGAAATCTGCCATTAACTCAGTTAGGATTTCTAAACTAAAGGACTGGTTATTGGTATTGCCAATTCTGCCTAGGAAATCTTTCGCCCAAGATTTATATTTCTTTTTAAAAAGACTATTTTCAAATACCGGGTGTATATCTACTTTTCTTGGAGTATCCCGTTTATCGCTACGAGGCGATGTCTGGGGTGTAGATTGAGTACTATTCTCACTAGCACCGTTATTTTCTTGCCTAGGACCTGACTTATCCAACTGATGCTTAACCTTTAATTGATCCGGCAGTCTTTCTTTGTTTTTAAATTTATCTTTTGCTTTAAATTTAAATAAATCGGATTCACTTGTTTGCTTATTAACTTTGCTATTATATATGGGTTTTTTAACTATACTAGGGTTTTTTGATATTACACTGTCTATGAATGTAGCCTCTTCATCTGAGGATAAAATTTCATACCTATTTTTTGTGTTTAGACCTGCGTTATGTACAAAATGCTTAGTCTGTATAGGATTTCTCCGTACCACATTGGCATAAGAGGTTGGTCGTCGACCTACCTCCCCATATGTTATTGGGCATGCCTTATTGGCCACAAAAAAGGATTCTTTAAAACTACTCATTCTTAATTTGATTTCTTTTTGTCTGATATATTCTGGGCAGGATTTGTCTGTAGCAGGGTGTTTTCCTTTACAAATGCAACACTTTGGGCTATTTGCAAATTCGCAAGTTTCGTGATAATCTTCTGCGCAAAAACGGCATTTCCGGGTTCTGTTACAGGGTGCGCTGGCTACGTGTCCAAAAGCAAAACAATTATAGCATTGTACAACCGGAAATGTGTATTCTCTTACAGGGAAGAGCACATAATTAAATTTAACCTCCTTCGGTAACTCTGTACCCTCAAATGTCAATTTAACGCAAAAAGTTTTAGTGGGTATTCTATTTTTAGTTTTAATTATGCGTTTTACATTAATAATTTTACCATGCGGTCTACAAACAGCCTCTAATAAGATTTCCTCTTCCTCTACGTCTGTCTCTACAAATATAACACCAATGCTTTCAACCCTTTGGGCTGGGATAAATACAAAATACTCTTCTAGGAATTTAGATAAGACTAAATTATTTGCCGCCAAGTACGATTTACACAGTACCGTGAGCGACCGACCTAGCCTAGTTATACACTCTATACCTTCATGATGTACTTTTAATATTCTACCCACTGTCACTGGGTGAATCTGTTTATTGTCTTTCTTTTTTAAAACAACTTCAAAAGGTCCAATACTTTTGGGGTTATAAAGTCTGGGACCAGCTTTACCCTTTTTAGATGGAGGAGATAAGTGGGTTACAGAATTACTATTTTCATGGGAACGTTTTATAGCTTGGTTTCTATCTGTTAGTTCTGCACTAGGCCTATTACATTCAACCAACATAGAGGTTGACTCATTAGGAGTACTTAATCTATTATCCTCTAATATAGAATTTACTGCTGCTATAGTTTCATCTATGGCAGGGATCCCCAAATTATTAATAGGGGTACCCATGTTATGTTACCCTAGGCCAAACTAGGCCTAGGTTATTTAAAAAAAACCACAAATTTGTCCTCTAATAAAATAGAATACTTAACTTACTAAATAAAAGAAAATAAAATAAGTTGGGTTATTCTTACCACACAGAAGGAAACAAAAGAACAAATTTCTACATTATACTACACTAACTAACATAAAAATGAACAAACTTGGAACAGGAATCTACTTGTTATGAGACAGAATCAGAAACTTAATAGTCCACGACCTAACTGAGCCTCTGTTAAATCTCAACTGAGATAAGATTGTTTATCATTTATATGTCTCAATAGTAACCAAACTAGGGTCAATTCTAGGTTGGAACCTCACAAAAAATCTTAGGGAGGGGTATGTCAGATTAGTGGAACCTTCGCAGATGAGAAGAAAGTTTAGTTTGACAGTACATAATAATATTATTTAACAGCGGCACTAACTTAATTATTATGAAAATCTAGAAATCTGCATTCACAGCATTTTAAGTGGCATTAATTATGTTAAATAATATAATACCGATAGAAATTGAAACTTAGAGTAATTTGATTGTTAACAAAATTAAAAATAGCCGATAGCTGAATGTTTGATTTGTAAAGATCGTCAGTTCATTAGTCAAAGTGACTATGCAACGATCAGCTGATGCAACTGAGCGCGCAGCATGTTTAGTACGCTGACTGACGGTCTTTCACCCGGTATACACACAGCTGACGATTGTTCTTATTATTTCAAATGTATCAAAATTCAGTTGTATAAATTTCATAAGGTATAAAATGACTTTATTTAAAAAAATTGTTGACATGTTCGTATACGTGACTGACGTATAATCCCCTCTGTTCTATACAGCTGATTTTAATTTTTTGGATGTATATGATCTAAAAATTTATCCCATAAATTTTGGCACGGTATAAAATTACTCGGAGCAAATTTTTTTGACAACTTTCACGTGCTGTCATTTTGAGTTCCACCTCGGGTGCGTCAACTGACGTTCATTTTGCTCAATGTTGAATATTAATCAACTGTTAGAAATTAAATTTATCCGGTATAAAATTCCTCGAAAAATGCAACGCTAGCTCCCGTACTATTTAGGAGGATTTTGTAATGTGCGGAGAAAATTTTATTCAGGTGGTGGGTGGTCTTATGGGTAATAAAAATGTGACATTGTTTTTTTTTTTAATAATTAACCATGTGTTTATTGTATGTAAGGATTTCCACTTGAAGTAGATTTATAAAGTCTGCAGACTTTATCAAACGCTGTGTTATGCGGGTTGTGTACTGTGTTGGGTGTAAGTAGAAAATACTGCACCTAGCGTCGGATAAGTTACTGTACTAAGTGGAATCTTACACTACATTTTGGCATTTATCATTAAGCCTTTAGATTTTAACACAGACAATTTGTGGTTTTAGCATTAAGCCGGTTCTACACGATACTACGAACTTTTTCCAACGTTCGACGTTTGATAGTTCGTCACATCGTATGGCCACTGTTCAAACCTACGAGCTTCATTGGCGAGTGTCGAACGTTCGCATTTGACCATGTTCGGCCGATGTTGGTATTCTTGCGCCGAGTCAAAGGGATGCCTCCAAGGTTTGAAGGAAAATCACATGCAGATTAATTAGATAGTATACATTTTAAAAAAATAATTTAAAAAATTAATACCTAAAAACAAATTTTATCTAGGCCTACCTAAATATGATGTGGGGATTTATAACTCGATAAATGTGTACAACTAAAAGATATATTTAATATAGACTATCATCCTCGTTCATTTTTGCAACTGGTCAAACGTTTATAAATACCAAACCATTTTCTAAATTATTAGATCAAACATTCTACTTACCGTGTAGCAGGAACATTCGTTGTACCATCTGTCGAACATAGTTGTCTCAAACGTTCGGTCTAACGTTGGAGCAAGCGTTCGTAGCAGCGTATAGCACCGGCTTTAGGACCGTTGTAAGAACTCTATGGATTGGTAACTCAAGGATTAACCAAGTTGTTTGTAAACGTAATTCCAAATATCAATACAATATTGAAGGCATTCTGTTATGAATGTAATCGACGTAATAGAAATTCCTCCTTAAATGTAGTTGTTCTAGGTAACTAATTATTTAGAATATTATGCAATGTCTCGCAATGTGTGAGTTAGTACTATATGACGAATAAAAATAAACACTCGTTTTTAAACAATGTAATTGTTTCCAGATACTTTGTTAAAATTATATAAATTTGTCTGCCATTATGTAAAGTAATGAGGAAGTAAGTAAACGAAATAGTTTTTCTTTTTTGAAATGTTTACTTTTTGAAATCGATAGTAGCTTCACATCAGAACAAATATCGACTTTTATTTCATAATCCGTTTGGCACATTTTGCAGTCATTCGTTAGTCCTGCCATCTACCAGCTAAATTTGTAGAATGACAATGAACTGTAGAGGGGTGCATTGAAATGTACTACGGACGAAAGCCTCGTTTTCTAGTTTTCCGTGGCGGGATGAGAGTAGCCATCTTGGATTTTACTCTTTAGGAAGCCGGCTCTCTTTAGAATTTAGTGTAATTTCAAGGACTTTCAAGACTCTTAGCATACACAAAATACAAAAATAAGTGTTAAACTGTTCATAGTGCTGCAGAATTTGTGCACAAAATGTTTTGGGTACGTAGGAAATCGATTCCACTCTACTTATTAATGTGGTAGACTTCTTTTAGTTGCGCAAGTAATGGCGTGTTCTGTAGCGATGGGCACTGCCTTTTTGCAGTATTGATGTGATTACCAACTGTGTTTATTTAATAATATTTAAAGTAGGTTTTTACTATCAATCAACGAAGATGGGGCGATAATTTCGATTACTAAAACCATATAGTTGGATTGAAAATAGGAAGTTTAATAAGTTGTGCATGTAATCGTAAAAACAATTTTAATTATTGCCCTAGCTTAAACAAGGCCTAGTCTCCTAGTTTGTCTCAAGGCTAAAGCTTCATTATTATTTTTTAGGTAATATTGAAACATAATGCCTTGTTTTAACTCTTATTGTATGATTTAATTTATATTTGCCTTGAGTAGCCTATTTTATGTTATTAATTTGAATTTAATTAAAGTGCCTAACCTCATATAGCCTATTAGGGTACTAGGCTAGATTGATTGGTTTGTTTTAAGAAATAGGCCTAGGTAGCAGATACTGTACTAGGTATGTGGTTAAACCAATAGGCTTAGACTTATTTATATAAAGTATTGGAGTTTTTTTTTACCTAAAATATTGTGACTACAGTAAATGTAGGGAAAAGTTTGATCATTTTCTGAAAATAGTTATTTAGCCTAGCTTACTGAGATAAAAATGGAAAAATCATGGAAGTAGAAATTAAGAGAGAATTAAAGGCGAAAATTTACCTTTTCCATATTGCGCTAGAGATGCCAACACCTACGCAAGAAATTATCTAGGCCTAACTTATATAGTCTATATAAAATAGGCCAATTGTATAATTGTAATTTGTTCAATTCTATTTCTAAATGTCTTAAACGAAAGTAGAAAATAATTTAAGCTTACAAAATTTAATGGGCGTAAATTTACTAATTACTAGGCCTAAATTTACCTTAGGATGATATTTTTGCAGATGACAAGGGTTTTACATTCTACCTTAGGGTACTGTTAAATAGGCCTATTGAATAGGTAGCCTATAGGCAAACTTACGTACTGTAACAAAAGACTATAGGCCTACGTTAGAACTTGCTGTTTTTTTATTCTTGATTTTTGTTGGCATAGGCTAGGGTCGTATGGTAAATTTCCGCCATTTAATGTAAATTTGTAAACTTAATCAGAAAATAAAACACTTACCGGTAGGTCTAAACTCAATTCACAATTTATTCAACTCAGGAATATTATAGGCTAGCCTACCTAAGAATATTTTCAATGACATGGGACTGTGCATGCGAACGTTAACCTTGTAACGCGTGATTGTATTGAATATTTGACCCACTAAAAATCTTCCAATCTCAAAAAGACAAACACCATTGGAAAGGTAATGTTTCAAACTTTATTTTTTGTATTTACAATTTCTTTTTAAAACGTATATTTACATACGTAATCATCGTTGCAGTTTATTAGTTTTCTACAAATCAATCGGCGCCCGAAAATTCATACGAAACATAACGAAATTACTCAACTTTCGTCAATTTCTAAAATCCGCCCAGTAGGTTGTCAGTTAAATCTATGTATCGATGGATTCTTTACAATTTCCCCAGATCCAAAACTTTCATCCAATCAAAAATCGGACAAATATTTCTGAAGTTGTAAGGGGTTTTGTAGACCCTTGCAATTGGTCAGTTTTCCAACCAATAAACAGCGTTATTTATTTCATGTGATATGTGTGTTACCTCAATCGCTTTTTAGAGATATTTTGGTATCTTTGTAAACATAATGCTTCAAGCTAACTTCCCCTGTAAACCAAATATGCTATATTTGAGCAGTTTATTGTGTAGGACCGTGGGAAAGTGACTGCTAATACGGTCTCATCTAACGTTCAAATCTGAAGCGTAACGGACTTTTACAACATAGCTAGACATAGGAGTTTGCGCGAGCATCTTGTACAGACGAGAGTTTACTATATTTTTTTAACTTTTGTTATTCAAATAATTCTAAGTCAAACACTTTTATGAAAAGATAATTTACAAGTATACAGTTCAGTTCTTTGATTTATTCTCTACACTTTGTTATAATAATATTTTATTTTTGGGCACAGCATATATTAGTAAATTACGTTTCTTACTTGGCATACTTTTGATAGCAGACTTGTAGTAAGAACATAAAATCTCGTGTTTTCAAAATAAGAAATTTGAAAATGTTAAATGTTTTTATACAGTTCTATTTAGAACTAAATTACAAAACTTTTTTACATTTATGGAAAAAATTACAAGAAATGTTTACTACTTTTTATGTAGACTTAAAGTTGAACTTTTATTTTTCGTAACTGAACATTTTTTGTTGCTTGAGCTAATAACTTTCTAAATTTTACATCTATAATTTTTTTACTGGCATATACAAATTCTTTGAACCTTTCTCTACAAAAAAGCTACATGGAACACTTTTGGATTGGGGTTAATTTACTATTTTTGGTGAATTTTTGAATAAATGCTTGCACACGCCAAAAAATCCATTTTCGTTAAAGCTGCCGGTTTTAGGGTTAATAAACATGATTGCCGAACTCCGCTATTTCTATAACTTAACATCTCTTGTAATAAAATACATGTAATATAACAAAATAGGAACAACACACAATTTTCACTTTATAGAATTCTATAATAACTTAAATAGGCATACTTTAACCTTTGATGGCCATGAGCCGATATAGCCTAGGCCTATTAGGTTTCAAAAATAGAAGTTTTGAAAATGGCTGTGAACCGAAATATAGACTCAAGAAATACAAAACGGCCTCAAGCCGATATTCGGCTTGTTATTATTTTAGTGATTATACTCTTATTTTTACTATTTTAAATAAAGTTTGCTTGTAGTTAGTGTAAGGGAAACAATAGAATGTTTGTTACTAGTGATCAAATTGAGATTAAGTTTTTTATTTTCCTCCAAATTTATTGGGTATTTGTGAAATCAAGTTAGGCCTTTTACAAAGTAAATTTTGCTGATGAAGTGAATAAACTATTTATTAAAATATCATCTTGTAATGGTTTTTAGTATTGATATCTAGAATGTACACAATTTATTTGAAAGCGTAGGCTATATAGCCTAAACCCTAGGCCTATAATAATTTTTTTTAGTTATAACTTCAGTTATTTGACACCAAAATAAAAATAATAAACCTACTAGCTGACCTGTGCGAAGCATTCGCATTCTAACTTACCTACTTAAATCCCACTTAATTAAAGTACACACCGTATATTTCGTATATTGATTAAAAATAGCAACGTAGTGGCGTAACGGCAGCTCTCCAGCTGGGTATTGTTATCATCAGTGTTGCCTACGCCAGGAAAATATCCCTACAACTTACTTGATCCTTCATCACTGTTGTTACTTTTGGATTCTTTTTTTTGTATTTTTTCGTATAATTGTATTTTGTATATTTTTCCGGTGTAGCGGATAAGGAAAGCTTTAAAATGATGCCTCATTCATGTAATTTGATGATGTATTAAGGAAGTTATGGTGTACCGAAAAAAAAATGGCCTTGAGAAATAATATATGTGATTACTCCCTAAAAATAATAAATATATGTATTTCTTTAAAAAGGTTATTGTTTTTAATTAGGAATGTAAACTGTTATAGGCCTAGTAGTGTACGTATTATTGGACAAGCAAAAAAAAGTGAAAAGTATACCGTAACTAGGCCTATTAATATTTTCAGATTAACTTAGACTTACACAATTTTTTACAACATCATGTCAAAACTGCCATTTTCATCCTGGCTTTTCGGCATGCAAGTGCTGTTTAATCACTGGCCTTTTTAGGATCGAATGTAATTTTTTCCTGGCCTTAAAAGTGTTAGGCCTAATGTTTATCGTAATTTACATAAAATCTATATAGACATTTGATATGTAGGTACATCAATGTTCACGATTTGATACATTTAATCAATCCAAAGTGTATAAATAACAAGGACCCAAGTGTATTCATTGCACCAATGAATTTTAAATTGATGATGAAAATATAAAAAAAAAAAAAAACTGAAGTTATAACTTACAGCCTCTAGTCACAGTATGTTTCCATTTTGTATTACAGCATTTAAAAATAAAATTTACCTGAAATTTAGCTTTAGTCACAGTAGGTTTACCAACGTTAATATTACAAGCCGCTTAGGTTTTTAGCACTAGGCCTACTTGCCTATTTCCAAATAAAAAGGAAATGTCTTCAAATATATCAGCGGGAGGTAGTAAAGTAAATCTTACAACAAAATAAAACACCAAAAATATAGGCTAAAGTTCATCACTTTTTTTGATAAAAAAAAATGTTTAAAAATTTACTTTAGGACACTCAGCTGATTAATTTGTTCAACTTTTTTGGTAAAGTGTAGGCTAGCCTATGCACCAACCTAAGCACGCACATTGCACTAATTGAATGTTGAATGCTGGTAAACATACTGTGACTAGAGATTTAAGTAACATTTTATTGCTATTTTTTAATTTTATTTTCATCTATTGAAAATACATTGAGATGCATAAAATACATTTGGGCCCTTGTTATACACGCAGATTAATTCGACTTATTGAATCGATATATACTATCAAATTTCCCTATTTTATAGTTTGATATAAAATATAGGTAGTAAAAACATTAAGTTTAAGTTAAATAAGTTGTAAATTGAATTATGGTTTCTGTTCATAATTAATTGCATTAAATCTTGTAAATCATTGGCAGCTATTTTCTGTTTTTGCATAATTATTTAAGACGTTTAGAAATAGAATTGAACATTAGCCTCCTATACACATTAAACAATTTTCTTGCACATGCGTTAGCACATCTGCCACAATATGGGTGTACTAATGTAAACTTTAGCTGAGAAGCCTGTCGCAAAAGAAATTAAATGAAATCATCGTAAATTTACTTCAGGACACCTAACTGATGATATGTTCTACAGACGATTACTTTTTTTTAGGAAAAATAGTAGTGCTACCAACCTAAGCTCATTGTACTAATTAAATTCCGGTGTAAACATAGGCCTACTGTTATTACTGGAACTGAGGTTATTTTTTAAATGTATTTCTGTTATACACAATAACTCAATTGATGCTATAAACTTATATATACTAGTGGACCCGGCAATGCTTCGCTATTGCTTGATTTACCTAACCTAAAATTATATTCAGTTTTTGATCCAAATCAGTTGTTGATCAAAATCAGCTGTTGATCAAAATCAGCTGTTTTAAGCTCATCATACGAACAGCTGTTTTTTGTGCCCCTGATAAAATCAAAAGAAATCTTTCTTCTTCTTCCTTAAGATTGACCTTCCATAAGATTAACATTGAAACTTTGAGGGCCACTGGTTCGTATCCCTGAGGACCGATGTAAATTATAATGGGATTCTGCTCATCTTCAGGACACTACCTTTCTAACGGTATGCGCAAATTTCTCCTACGATGCACACAAGCTGAGAAAAAAGGACGACAAGTTTTGTGCTTGCCTATTAATATATAGATTTTATTATTAGTTATTCGGACATTTGTGTGTTAAAATCAGTGCACAACGAAAGGGAACATGAATAAACTATGTTATCAAATGTCTAAAAACTAAGAGAACCTAAACATAGAGATGTTTGAAGAAAACAATGTAAATCTAAAAATATGCCACTAACCTTAAACAGTTATGTAGACCTAGTACATCTCAGAGCTGAAACTGAGAAATCAAAAAAACAGTAACATACACCTGATGGCAAAACTTGTTGATAGACCAGAGTCAGAACAACTGGCCGAGTTAAAACCCCACATGGAGAATCGACAAGTAAAAGTTCAGTTTGTCTTTTATAATTAGCCTACTATTGATATTATAATCTAATTTTAATTCCTTTTTAATAATGGGAGCCACAACGGTCTTAAATTACTTCTATGCCTCTTTCCAATTGAATATATGATTTTTTCACCATACATGTTCTGCAATTTTTGATTTATCAACTAGACCTAACTGCGTATTATTTTTATGTTCTTTTATTCTAATGTTAAAGGTCTTTTTCTCTGGCCAATATATTGTCTATCACACTCACATTTAATAGGCTTACTGTATATACAGTTTCGGGTATCCTGGGTGGAGTGAATAAAAATAAGCATTCGCTAAATCTAAACTTAATAAGCAATAGCTAGGATTGGAGTGAATAAAGATAGGCCTACTTAGAATTTTGCGATATACTTGGCGGTAGCTAAGAATTTGTCGGATACCTGGCATTAGCTAAGATACGGAGTGAATAAAGAATTAATTGTTACTACTTCCTAACTCTAGCAATAACCTAGCCTTTTGTTAGTTTGCCTCAGGGAATTATAACTTTTATAGTTGAGATTTAGTTCTCCTTCAGCAATAGCTGAGTTCATACCTATTCGTAAGTGTAAAGTGTATAGTACACGCCTAGATAAAGATATGAGTAGGTGTAAAGAATTATTGCGCTTCAATAATGTTAGTATAGATTTTTTAGCAGCAGAGTTCTTAGAAGACCGTGTTACTCTGGGTGGTGGCTTATCAAATGGAAATATTTCATCGCTTTGTAGGTAACCCTGGCATTGCGGAGGATATTGAAGACCACCGTTCAACTGTTAATAAAACGATTAATACGTCATGGTCCGCATTATTGAAGTTGGATTCATTTTCGAACCACAGTATCTGAAATAAATGAAGAGAAACTGATGTGGGAAACTGGTGTGGTAGAGATGTTTTAATATTATACCAACTGCTATTGGGGCTGTTGACTGCACCCATATTGAAATCTAAACACTAAGTCATTTGAGGATATGTATATTAACCATAAGGGATATGCCAGTATAAATGTGGAAGGCTTTTGTAATGCTCTGGAGCACTAGCGTCAGCGCTGAATGGCCAGGACGGTTTTATGAGGCAAGAATATGGAGAAGTCCAGCCAGAGGCATCTTATCACCGTATGCTGGTCAAGTATGTTTTTAGGGGATTTTGGAGAGGGTGTATCACCTTAGCTGATCGCACCATACAAACCTCCCCATAACCAGTAAGAAATACAGTTCAATATAATTCATTTGCGTGAGAGGGTCATCATAGAAAGATGCTTTGGGCAGTTAAAGAAGTATTTTCCGATTCTTGGAAATTGTGTACATGTAGCTCTTGACTCGAGTTCCAAAAGTGGTCATAAGTTGTTATGACAATTCTGCACAATATTTAATGATGGCTTTGATTTTGAACTTCAGATTGACCCTGATGAAGAAGACATTGGAAATCATCAGGAAGAAACCAATGGAACAAAAATTTGAGTTGAAGAAGAATGCAAGCAAATAATGCATTTTAAATGAAATTTAGTAGCCTATATAGGTATTTTCATATCTCCAAGTTGGATGATTATTAAGTGACAAGCAGTTCAGATAATGTGAGTAGTAATGAGTAAAATTAAAGTTAAATTGTTTCAAAGAAAAATATTAATTCTTTTCCTTGTTAAAAATAATGAAATAAAACAAAATTAAAGGAATCAAAAATAATAACTGTATTAGTCACGCAAGTGAACATGTTTATAGAAAAAAATCGCATACCACGCTTATGCGGAATGTATGTGTGATTGTGCATATATACTCACTTTCATCAATATGATGTGATATACACACAAAATATACATATAGGCCTATATGTACACTCGAACAAAATATTTAATTTTGGCTATTTTTTATGTTAATTTTATATATTTTTTGAGAGAGGTTGGGAGTCAAGGAAAAGGATTACATTGCAGTAGTTTGATACAATTTTTATTTACAATAAGTTGATAACAAAAATGATTAGATTCTCTACAAGCATGTCGGTCTGAGTAGACTTGTCCAAAACTTCTTTCTGCAATGATCGCTCTTGTTTTAATTTTGTAGTTTCATATTTGTTTTGTTTATTTTTATTTGCTGAAATAGTACGATTTTCTGTAACTGTGGTGTAGATAAATGTTTTGTGTCATCAGTTTCATAAGTCATAACTTTTCTACTGCTCTTTCGTATCTTTTCTTGTTGCCGATCAGCATCAGATACGTTACTGTTCTGGCAAAATGCATTTTTGGAACTTCCCACATTTTCTGATGTTGAAGGCAAATTTATTGTCTACCGAAAGACTACCAGCTATTTTGTTGAAGACCGGATTTGGGGTCGTACTTATGGATTACATGTTCTTGTAATAATTCTAGGAAATTTTTCTGCCATTGATTCAATTTAATTGGCTTGTTACCAGTAGCAGGCTTATCAGTTTGTTTTTTTACACTAGCTTTCATATTTTGTAAAACTTTAACTAGTTGTCTAGTTGACAGTTTTTTCCACTCATATGGAAATAATCATTAACTACTCGGTCCCATGCTTCTTTTTTGTCTTTAAGGATTGAGCTTTAGATTTCTCCAGTATAACTTGGTTTTTTGTTAGTATTTTAACAAATAATGATCTGTCGATTTTCTTAACGCCGTCCACTTCAATCTTCTTCACCGGATGACATTTTTTAAATACACTAAAACCTTGTTTATCCATTTTTGATTGGACCAGTACCGTTACGGATAAACGAAATACCTGATAAACCAAATAGGATTTAAAAACACATGTTTTTATGAATCATTTATTGTAATATACAATAGTTACTACTGGTAAGTACAGAAAAATTAGTTCAATTATTGCAAGAAATAAGACAAAGAAAACTGAAATTTTTTAAAAGAAATCTGTAATGTTCTTTTACTTTAGTACTGTCTTGACATTTTAATTCTGATCACAATTAAGTCGCTGCACAAGTATTATTAATAATGAATTGTGATTTAAAAAGTCCACTCCGTAACAATATTACTCTTACTCAACACAACACTGATCTTACGACAATATAGCAGAAGTAAACAAACAAGTGGCGCTGATTGATGGAAGCGTCCGACTCACAGTGACGATGTGAGTAAGTTAGGCTACTTCAGTCAGGTTTTCCCACAGCTGCGCCGTGCCGTACACTCAGTGTCGCAATACTGACATACTGCACGGGATCTTCCACGACTCGCGTTGTAGTGTCGCAAAAATTATTTCTGAGGATCATTGCTGATAAACCGGGGTTCCGGATAAACGAGGTTTTAGTGTACAGTTGATTTAAAGATAACACTTCCTCGTCAAACACTGACTGAATACAAATAGAACGTGACAGGTTAACAGCAGTTGAGAAAATACGGGAGTAAAGATGTTCAGACAGGAACGCGAAAACATAGTGCTAGCTAAAATAACTCTATACTTAGCATTTGCTAACCCTAACAAAAGCTAAAGTTTTCCCGGATCACACTAGTTAATGGTTAGCAACTGCTATCTAGTGTTACCGGTTTATTCAAATGACATTTTTTAAACTCTAAACTAATTAGCAGTAGCTAGATTTTATTCTCCTATCCCCTGTGAGCAATTTTTAGGATAAGTGGCGAGATGTTGCCTAACAGTGATCTGTGTTTAAAAAACAGTAGGCTACACATTTAATATTTTCTGACTTCGCGTCTTTATTTTTTCGATAATCCCGGCACATATGGGATTGTCATGTACGCTTGAGGTTTATTTCCATTAGACTCTTTCTTTTTATTATTTTTTTGCTCTTTTACATTTAGTAATAATGGATTGAAGATATCCATTTAATGCGAGTTATAGCTGGCCAAACGTAAGCTGGCACTTGGGTTTGGCGATCCAAGGTGGCAGACTTATGGCGAGGGGAGGTTGAAGGTGCCGGTAAAATACTTTTGGATGTGCCTGAGTCAATGTATTCCGAAAGTATTTACCTGCACCTCTAACCTTCCCTTCTCTATAAGTTTACCGCCTCGGCTCGCCAAGCCCAAGTGCCAGCTTACGTTTGGCCAGCTATAGTTCACGGTTTAAAACAGTTTTTATCAGAACAAATATCATAGGCTCTATCAAGTAAGGAATGAACTACTCCTTTATTGACGGAATTATAATGATTGGAATTGTAATTTAAATAACAACTGTTGTGTGTCTTTTTTTCTATAAATTTAAGTTTTCAGGACATTACTATCTCTCTCAACACTATGTCTAGAAAAGCTAGTTTATTATTTACTTCGTTTTCCATCGTTAATGATATGGAATCAGATCATTGTCAACTAAAGCTAATAGTTTTCTAATTTATTACTACCGTGAGGCCATGACAAATGTATCGTCCACATATCTGAGTTATGTTTAGGTTTATGTTTGAATTCGGAAGAGTCAATAATTTTCTTTTCAAATTCTTCCGTAAAAATATTGGCAAAAATAGGAATAAGTGAAATACCCGTTGCCAAACCATCATACTGGCGATATATTTTATTATTAACCTGAAAATAGTTGCATTTCGTAGGCCCTACATTGTTTAAGAAGTTCCATGATGGCTGTAAGGGAAGGTTAGTTTTTCTTTTAGGTTGTTGTCTTTTAAAAATCTATGTTTAACTATGTTAAGGGTTTCTTGTACATCTGTAAACGGACTCCACATCAAAACTAAGTACGGTAATCTTTCTTCCTTATTTGTTCGAATAACTAATAATAAAATTGAACATCTATCATTAAACTTCAGAGTACTTTAATATATGTTTACAAACTGGAAACATATTGTGACTAAGTCTGTAACTTAGAACTTCAGGCTGTTTGTTTTATTTTCATCGATTGAAACTATATCGATGCATGAAATACAATTAGGGCCTTGATATACATATCAGATTGTTTCTATGTACTGAATTATAAACATCAATGCTTATTGAATATTCCTACAGTATGTAGTTTGATCTAAAGTAGGGTAAACATTAAGTATAAAGTGATAATTTTTTGTGATCCTAATTCGCTATAGGACATATTTTATTAATTACATTCGCATGCGTAACCCGATGTCATTCAAAGGAAACGTCTAATATTTTTAGAATTTATTAAGTTGTATAAATTTACAACTTTCTATTTTACTTTAATTCAATAGGCCTAATGTTGTAGGCGTCAATTTAGGATATAACAAGATATATACTAATTTATAAAACTTTACTTTTATTTTATTCTCAATATAATGAACTGTAACACTGCTTACTAGCTTAATCAATTTGATAAATGATTTGACTCAGGACACAGGTTTACAATTACAATAAAATCTTCTTTTATTTATCAATAGAAAATCAGAAAAATATCTACAGTTTAATAATTATTTAGCTCAAAATCAAATATATACAAAATTATTTTAGGGAATTATTTCCCAATGAGCACTCTTAATCTCGGGTAGGTTGGTGCCGGCTCTTACCAATATTAAATTGAAACAAATATTATACAAATTATTTAAATTAAGAATTAGGATAATTAAAACAAAGGAGAAAATAACTTAGTACAAGGTGGAAAGTGTATGGGTATGTAGATGTATGAATTTAGTGTTAATATAAAAGGATAAAGTTCTGATAAAAGTTGAAATCTTGATGGTATATATATTTATAAAAGTTTATCAGCTTTACTGGTATAGTTCTTTGAATTTAAATATGCAAAGGAAAGGTTGGAGTATATCCAATTTGATGAATAGTTATGTGGATTGATCTCACCCGATTTTTATATAGTCTTCTTCTTGAAAAAGAATGGTTTATTAAAATTTGATACTGTTCAGTCACTTCACTTATAAAAGGTTATTTTAACGTTGGCAGTTGTTATACACTTCAAAATGGTCTTGAAACTTGTGGTTTGGTGGGCTCTAACACAGCGTCTGCTCCCTTTGATGTCTCAGCAACAATTAAATTGGATTTGATCCCAATTTGGCTTCCTTAGGCCCTCAGGAAATGGTACATTAAGGCCTGGTTAATTTCATTTCTTGTGGGATTTTGATTGTCATGTGAAAATGTGTATTTTGAAATGTAGTGTATTTGTTTTGTATGATTTTAATGAAATTTTGATGTATTTTGGTTTTTTAAAGAACATAGAATGGTAAAAGTAAATAGAATTTGATTAAATAAAATTTTAAATGAAAATATCTAAAATAGCTAAGCTCCTTGTACAACTTAATATCTAATATCTAAGGTCTACAAATATAATTATTTATCGGGTCGTTTAAAAGTCTTGTTTCCGCGGCACAAGCGGTCACGTGATTGTGGGCTGGGCTTAAACAAACATGGCCTCTCGTTCTCCAGGTTTTAATCGAATATTCATATACTTTGAAGAAATTTACTAGCCTAACGGTATTTCTTTTCATATTTTGCCAAAGACATTTTTGATGTAAAATCTTCTGTTCTACTCGATGGTTCTGTTCCTTTTTTGATTTAGAATTTAGTTTCCTTGGGATCGGTGGTTTTAATTTGGAATCGGCCTACAATTTCGTACATCGGCCTAGCTTCGAGTGTATTTTAAAAGGTGGATTTCGGTCGATTGGTTTACTCTTGAGTTATTATTATATATTATATGGATTGGTCGTTTAATTTAGATTAATTTTGATATGGGAATGATATCAATTTGAGGTCGAGAAGTACTGGTAATTATTTAAAATGTTGTTGGAAGTCGGATGTTATAATATTATTAATGAATCATTTACGATTTTTGCCGCTAGGTGTCGCTGCTACAACTTGTGAATGTAATGTCTTTATAGTAGTCTGTTCCTCTCTCTCGCACTCATGCGTGTTTAGTTTAGTAATTACGAATGGTTTCTTTTGATATTTTAAATGATTTTTATATAGGGATATATTTTGAATTGTTACAGTTGTGAATTGAATTTATGTTTTAATTTATTGTATTTTGTAATCGTAATTAGCCTACATTAAATTTAGAAAATTATATTTTCTGTTTGTATTTATTTAAGACATTTAGAAATAGAATTTAACATTAGAATTACGTACTAGAGCATATACATGTATTTACGTTGGCACCTCTGCCGTAATATGGCCTGTTCTAAACTGTAGCCCTAAAATTGTTTATATTGTAGGCCTAATACAAAACAATAAAAATACTGCAACTAATTTAAAGTATCAAGTTTTTCAACTGATACAAATTATGGAGAGGTAAACAACTTCAAACGGTAATTATTTCCTTGTTATGCTTCTCCTTTACAAGCTTGAGAAGTGTTAGGCATTAGGTCTAATATTGTAATGCTACATACCCTAACTGCACTTTATAAAAAATACTCTTTTTACAGTAGAAAACGATTTTTTTATCATAAAAATAATTGCTACTAGTTCTGTGAACAGTAGACCTTCGTTGAAATAACAAATGTGGTTTTGAGCTTAGGTTAAAAATAGTGTGCCAGTAAGGAAGGAAGCAGAAGGTTTAGCTAGTGAAACATTATTCTGCAATTCCCGCGATTCCGGGGTTTCTGGTACTCGTTTTTTTCTTTTCTTGAGCTTTAACTGCTAAAGATTTTCTTTTAGGGGGCATTGGGTTTTATTTAGGTTAATAATGGGTAAAGTAGCTAAAAATATCGCGTTATTGAGGGAAAACATAGAACTAAATATTTACATACTTAAATAACTAAAACTTAACAATGTATTTACAGTTCCATATCATATTCCAATATTAGAGATAATGAAAACAAACGATGTTAAAGCGTCGTGAAAGTGATCTCAACCCATGTACCAACACTTCTCACGCTGTCTAACGGTCATTTTTTGTATGTCCTTTATCGCCGCGAGGTTTCATTTGTTTCATCTCATTTTGTAAATCAAGTAAAGCTAAGTCAATACTTTTATGGAATAATAATTTACAAGTATACAGTTCAATTCTTTGATTTATTCTCTACACTTTCTTATAATAATATGTCATTTTTTTAGCAAAGGATATAGTATTCCTAAATTACTATTCAAAATAGGCCAAGTTTTGTTAGCAGTCTTGTAGTACGAACATAAAAACTGGAGTTTTCAAAATAAGAAATTTGAAATTGTTAAATATTTTTATACAGTTCTATTTAGAATTGAATTACAAAACTTTTTTACAATTATGAAAAAAATTACAAAAAATGTTTACTACTTTTTATCTAGGCCTAAAGTTGAACTTTTTCCTTTAGTTACTGAACATGCTTGTTTCTTGAGCTAATAATAACTTTGTTAATTTTACTTCAATCATTTTTTTTACTGGCATAAATGAATTCTTTAAACCTTTGTCTACAAAAAAAATATGGAACACTTTTGAATTGGTTTAGAATAAACTTATAAAAACATGGTTGAAGTACAAAACCTTGGACGATTTTTAACAAATTCGAAGTTAAAGCGGCTTATAGACGGGGCAAGTAGAAGAAGCAAGTACTTGCCGCAAGTACTGGCGAGGTTACTACTTGCTGCAACAATTACCTTTACATGTAGCAAGTACTTGCAGCCAGAGAATCAGAAAGTACTTGCCACCAGTATACTTTGAGCACCGTGGGAGTACAGATCAGTGCAATATTTTACAAGTAAATATATTTACTTAATTAATTATCTTTTTAAAATGTCAGATACCGACGAAGAATTTAATGAAGCTTTTAATGACGTAATTGACGAATGTATTGTGATTTTGAGTGAAGAACTTCAAGACATTTTACATAAAAGTAGAGTGTGGGTCAAAGATTGGGTGGGTAGACGAGATGCTCTTGGAGCATCTGCTATTATTTTTCGTGAATTGGCAAATGAAGACCCCCTAGAATATAAAAGACATTTACGATTGAATGTGGAAAATTTTGAAGATCTTTTAAAATTGATCGAACCTATGATTAAAAAAGCAGACACAATAATGCGACCTGCAATCACACCTCGCCTTAAGTTGGAAGTTACTCTCAGATACCTTGCTACTGGTGACAGTTTGCAATCTTTAACATTACTTTTTCGTATACCAGCATGCACAATATCTCTGTTTTTGCCTGAGGTTCTCAGAGCTATCATTGCATCATTGCAAAAGTATATGCAGGTAAGTCATTGCAAGGTAAATGCAGGTAAATGCAAGGTAAATCTTATGCCCTAAATTTGTAATTAAGTAGAAAGTTCTTTAAATTCGAGCTATTAAAATGAAAGTAAAACCAAAGCTATATTTTACGATAGCTCTTTACTATTTAAATTGTTTATCAGTGCATTATAGTTATCATCAACCAAAGAGGTGTTGAAATAAAAAGTACCAGAAAATGTGTTAAAAAAGGAAAATTGTTTATTATAACATATTTTGAATTGTATTTTATGTTTTTTCACCCATCATTCTGCAAAAAGAAATTCTGTAAGATCGTCGTTAACATCGTTGTCAGCCGCAGATCCATGAGACATCATAGACGAAGAGGTCATATATGACATAGGTGATTCCGGAGCTAAGTTGTTCAGCCGCTCTTTGGTAATGAGCGACTGTATTTTTTCTTGAAGTAAAATGAAACTTTTTGTTGGTAGTTTCCTTAATTGCTCAGCAATATGCTGAGCAAAAGCATCATATTCGTCAATAGCCTTATTCACACATCTTGAACTGGAAGGCCTATCTCCTATCTTCTGCAGTTTAGTAAGAGCTTGCTCAATCTTTCCAAGCTTGCTAATTCTTTTTCTTTTCTGGTTTTCATACTTAAAGGGAATGGATTCTGTATTTCCTTCAGAGTTTTGAAGTACAGTTGTGAGATAAGATTCGTCCTGTTGCTGTGTACCATCTTCTGTTATAGAATCATCATTTTCTTGGCCTTCAAGTGAGTCATTGATGGACAGGCCATTAGTATTATTTATCTAGAAAAAGAAAACCTCTTAATAATTTATATTTGGGAGATAGAAAACATGATTATACATACTTATAATTATTGCTATACTACTCCTAAACTCCCTACCACAGTAACCACCCCCTCACTACCTTGACTGTGACTTAAGTGTAGATCATTTTTTTTTACGTAGGTAGACTTTTTACTTGAAATATTAAATTTTTCAGGTGCCCCGTTCGATGGAGGAATGGATAGCGGTACAAAAGAACTTCGAAATGAAATGGAATTTTCCTTTTTGCTGTGGTGCCATTGACGGGAAACACGTGTCAATAAAACGTCCACCTGGAAGTTGTTCAGAATTTTTTAATTACAAAGGAGGTTATAGTGTAATTTTACTAGCCCTTGTAGATGCTGACTGCAGGTTTCTCTACATCGACGTTGGTACGAACGGAAGAGCAAATGATGGTAACGTTTTCCGCATTTCCTCCCTTAAAACTGCAATGGTTCAAAATTCACTCAATTTACCAGATGACTATTTGATTGTCGGAGATGATGCTTTTCCGCTATCAGAAAATCTTATGAAACCTTTTTCTAGAAGAAATCTAACGTTAGAAGAACGAATCTTCAATTATCGCTTGTCACGAGCTCGCAGAGTTGTCGAGAATGCTTTTGGCATTGTAGCGTCTAGATTCAGAGTGTTTGGAAAGCCTATTGAGCTTAAATTGACCACTGTAGACTTGATTGTACAAGCTACGTGCATATTACACAACTGGCTTCGTACTACTTCACCTGCAACCTATCTTGAGAGCGGAAGCCTAGATCATGAAGACACAGTCACAGGAATAGTACATCCCGGGGCGTGGAGGCTAACAAACCCATCAATACAATCAATTAGTAGTAGTCGTACTACAAACACCTCTTCAAAAAAAGCTTTTGACAAGAGAAAAAGCCTTGCAACTTACTTTGTTGGACACGGCTCTGTCCCGTGGCAGTTAAAATCGATTGGAGTTGAAAAGGGTGAAAATAAATAATGATAAACAGTTTTTTTTTTTAATAAAGATTTAAGTGAACTTACATTAAAATTTGATACAGATTTCCTCGAAACTGCAACATCTCTCAGAAAGGAATCAGCGAGATTGAACCATGCCAATTTGGGTTCATATACATCATCAGCACCTTAAAAATTCAGAAATAAACATTGTGAAAAATGTAATAAATAACTTTATTTAAGTAATTAATTAATTATATCAATAGTTTGCAAACTAACTATAGTATTTTTCTTAAAACCACTGTTTCTTTTTCAGCTACTTAGGTTGCTAATTGTACTATTACCATAGGTAGGCCTACTATTAAATAGGTCTAATGTAGGCTACTACTTTCAAAAAACATTTTCTATTAACCCTAGAAAAATGTTATGTAAAAACCTGTTGTCCGCATCAAAGCCTAATCAAATTCAATTAGTTGTACAAATTTCAATTTACTTTTAAACAATCTCAACACTACTAATAAACTCATAGGTTACACCGCCCTTTGTTTATACGATCCCGTCACTTATCAAATACGCCTCCGTAAACTTTATTCGTAACTTTTTTATAGGCCTAATCGTTAAATGATCTAAAACTTTGTATAGGAACTCAATTTTTTTATAGTTTGTTTATACATATATTGTTTATATGTAGTATACATTTTATTAAAATCAATTGAATATTTTAAAAGAAATTCCATTTTTACTGAAGACATGTACACTTTCAGATATTGAAAACGCGTGTTCAGTAAAACCCCATTTTCTCTAAAAATATTTAACTGATTTTAATCAAATTTATACCAAATATAAATAATATATGTATAAACTAACTGTACAAAAATGAAGTTGCTGCATTAATGTTTAGACCTTTTAACGATTAGGCCTATAAAAAGATACGAATAATGTTGACGGTAACGTGTTTGAGTGAAAATTTGGCGAGTTTGTGCGCGCGCTAACAAAAAAACTGTCAAAACAATTCATAAAATGACCCTACAGACATTCTACAATAATTGAGAAACTTTTTTTCATAATGAGTATAAACATACTCATACTCATTGAATGCTTATAGCAATGAGAACAGGCGACAGATCTCATCCGGTATCGCTTCCAGTGGAGGACCGGCCGTATAGTCTAATTTCATCTTGTCAAAGGTTAATTATACTACTAAAAATATATGAAAATTATATATTTACCTTTTCCACTTGATTTGGATTCCATGATCTTGATGCATTCTTGCCTATAAGTAGTTTTTACATTTTTAATTTTTGAACGCAAAAAGTTCAAGTCCGGTACTTCAAGGCCATGACCGATTAGTTCCTCAAGCAAATTAGCCATTGCTATTTCTCTTTTATTTTTATTTAGATAACATTCGTGACG
The DNA here is from genome assembly GCA_018207615.1 of Philaenus spumarius. Lineage (NCBI taxonomy): Eukaryota > Metazoa > Arthropoda > Insecta > Hemiptera > Aphrophoridae > Philaenus > Philaenus spumarius. Next base: position 43,192 of record JAGFPH010000497.1, read on the forward strand.
AATGTTCCACAGAAGTTCGTAGCTCTGATATACATCTAAAAACTTTATTATGTCACTTGGAGACCATTTGACATATTTTTTGACGACGGTAGCAATTTTTTTTGCATCCATTGTCACAACTACACCCTTCACAAGTGAAAAAGACAATGAATTGAATTGATTAACACTTGCCTGTATCGGCAAGTGCATGTTTAGGCAGGCAAGTTCTGGCCGCAAGTAGATCACGTGACCCGCTACTTTCCTCCTCGCGGCAAGTAAAATCAAACATGTTTGATTTTACTGTCGGCAAGTGGCAAGTGGCCCTGAATGGGAAAGTAACCTTATAGACATGGCAAGTAGGAGGCAAGTTACTGGCAGCAAGCACTTGCTACACCAACTTTCCGTTCCTACTTGCCCCGTCTATAAGCCGCTTTACGGCCATTTTGTAAGCTTACCGTTAGAGACGGGAAAAAATTAAGAATACAATTTTGTTCAAAATTTAATTTGCTCCAGCAAAATATTATTAATTTTTAAATTCGACTTACGGTTAAGCCACAAACAGGCTTTGTAAAAAAAAACACTGAGAGAAACGGATTTTTATTTTATTTATGGGGTTAAAAATGTAAAAAACCCATATATACATCGCTCGGCCTAGGAATAAGGAACATTCGTGCAAAAATCATCAAAATCGGTCAAGGCGTTTGGCCGTAATCGTGAGACAGACACACCTAGACGAAATGCCGAAGGGTCGAGCTAAAATGGCGACCTCGCTTCTCCCGGTCAATAAATGTGGAATTATTTTTCCTCTTTACTACAAATAAACTAAGCTATGTATAGAGGATTAAGAAGGATTTGATAACCAATACCTTGCTTTGTGTATTAACCCTTTGCGTACCAAGGTCCTGATATCCGGACGACAAAAAATTTGCCTAGAAATACCAAGGTCCTGATATCCGGACGCGAGTGGAACAGTCGAGAAATACCAACGTCCGGATTCCAGGACCTCCCGTTTTTTTTCTTTTTCTTCTTATTTTTTCAACAAAACTATCCAATCTTGGGTTTAAACGGTCATTAAAGAATTGTAGATTAAGAATATGTGCACATTTGTGCATAATCTATGATCTACAACTTTCCTTAGTTGATTCAAAAGGCCTTGTCAATTATCAGCTGTTGTGCTTTGCCTGTGCGTCATAGTTAGATTAGATTTTCATTAATAGTTTTTCTTTAGATTTTTTTGAAACTTTGTGATTGTGTACCGTTTTAGTTATAGTTTTCAGTGTCGTAAACTATTTTGACAAAAATTTTTTTTTTAATTACGTTTCCACAAATGAACGTCAAAAATTAAAAAACAAAAAATTTGGTGAGTAGGCCTACTTTTAAATTTTTTCAAAAATTATTTACTTTTGTTAAGAGCAAATAAATGATATATTATGATAAGTAATTTAAATACACACATTAAAAAAAAAAAATTATTCATTTCGACCAAAAAATAAAGGTTTTATAAGGAAAAATGTAAAGTTATGCGCAAAGGTCTAAAAAGGGCGGTATTTCTCAGCAGTCCGTTATAAAACTCACTGGTATTTTTCAATCAAATATTTTTTTTCTGCTACGGTGTTCAAAGGGTTAACCCAATTGTGCACTCTTATCTTAGAATTATGGGTGCTGGTTAGAACACTCGTTCAAAAATACGATAACAGTAACAATAACTGATATTTGTTCAACTTATTAATAGAACTGGAACAAATTGTAAGAAAAAACAGCAAAACCTGAGCCCAAACTTACCTCATAGTATGTTTCTAGTTTATAGGCATGTATGTATGTAGTCTACATGTTGTATTTTATTACTGTAATACTATTCCATGTATACGTATTTCACATTTAGTGTCAGTAATGTTTAGTTATAGATGTACTGCCTGGAGGTAATGTCTGTCAAAATTTTGATTCTCAAACCAATTTAACATAGCCTACAGAGTGACTGTTTAGGTTATGGTAGGATATGCGATCTCGCAAAGTAGTTACATATTATTATTTATTTTGGCAAACTTTTATTACAACTTGTTGCAATAGCTTCATCTGGCAACCTTTTTTTTTCAGTAAGTAAAGTAAGATGTACTAAGGATTTTAGGTGGCAACTCAGCTGTGATTAGAAAAAGTAGTGGTACACTGATAAGTTACCTTTATTTGAATCATTAAAGCACCTTTTCACTATAAAAGTTCTATTTATTTATAAAGATCTGGTTGTTTAAGAATAGAGTGGTGTCATTTTCGCCCTTGCAATTGAGGATCATGGAAAAGTAACTTTTAATTATCACTTTACATGATCAAAATAATAAATTATTAAGTGAAATGATTTTGGTAGCTGCGGCATTCAAACACGCAAAGAGAGCTATTTTTACTATTGCATGTGATAGTACTAAATGGCTAAAATTAACCATGCACCTCCATGTCATACTGCGGTATTGGTGCATACATACGTGCAGAAATATACTCTAGAATGTAGCTTAATGATGTAATGCTCAAGCTACTGAGTAAATATAATTATGTTCAGTGTTTCTTTAATCTCATATGCTGATGCAGTTGCAGTCACTAATGTCATCAATTAACATGTTTTTCTTAGTTCCATTTTAAATATTTAATATTTGTATTCTTTTGTTTTCCAGGCAATGATGACCACTCGGGTTTTTTGCCTTAAAAATAAATATAAAAATCTGATTTTTAAACTTAAATAAGCTGTGTAATACCTAGAGTATCATGTTGTAATTTTTGTTTCAGGTTGGTTGTTAAAGGCACATGTGGGGAGGCATTGCGTGAGCGGGTGGTGGGGAGCGGGGGTTGTGTGCGAGCTAAGATTGTTCCACTCGACCCGACCGCTTATTGGTATGGCGCTGCCCAGCCGATCTCGTGTATATTCAGATGTTAATTCCCATAAGCCTAGAGAATACTGGGATTATGAATCTTACGTTGTGGATTGGGGGTAAGTAATCTTACGTAAAGAATAATAAAACTATGTACAATTGTATATTTAAAAAAGAAAATAGGAATTTAAAGGGGTTAATAACGTTTTTTTAAACCAATGGTGAAGCAGTAATTTATGATATGGAAGTCTCAGCTCTCTTGAATGGAATAAGGTTGGATGAAAAGGTACAGTAAAAGAGATAGATATTCTTGGTGTATCATCAATACTTTATAAACTGCAACTGATATGTGACAGAGTAAAGCCTAGTACGCAGTGGTACTCTTGAATTGACTCTGCGTCTGAGTGAGAACCCTGATAACACCAGATATCGGTTGATGCTGTCTCATTTGTTTGGTTTGCTTCATTTTAATAAACTATTAGACTAACTACCTCGTTATAAACAAAATTTAAATAAATTTTTATTCTATTTTCAGCTAATGGTATTGTTATTTAATAGTGATGCTTATAATTTATAAGTATAGTAGTAGAACCTCGATAATTCAAGCTAATTGCGGCTGACTGTATAAAAAACTCGGAATACACGAAGAAATTGACAAAAATAAAGAATAATATATTTTTTAATGTTTTAATAGTCAAAATATTAGAATATTTACTAGTAGAAAATGTTTAGATTTGATCTCTACTATGGCAAAATTCCCTTACAGATACTTCACCGACACTGTACTACTCATCTGCAAGTTTCTTCAAGGTTTTACCATTTTCTAGTCTTTCCAATGACCTCTAATGTTTTTAATTGGTACAAACTTTCTTTTAGCTTTTCCGCTCATCTTTACAAAAACACAATCAAAATTCAAATTTAAAAAACTTTTAACAGACACTGTAAAGAATGCACTCACCAATCGACAATGTTACACAACACCGATATGCGCAGCGCACATACTTTCGTGGGAACTGACAGTTTACTATTGAAATTGAGAACTATTTTTAGAATAACTAGGGGGAGACAGTCAAGTATGGGATTTATGATTGAGCTGACATGAGATATAAGCGGCATCGGCGATACCCAATGTTGACTCATTACCTACCTGCGAGTGGTGGTATGTCGCCAAGTGAACACAAGCCAGCCACTTCGATCCCTTATCACTTTTAAAAGACTAGTTGGCATTTTAAACGTACAATGGGGCGGCGGTAACAAAGTAATTTTGAAGTCATGCTACAATCGATGTTTTAAAAGCTTTAAAATAGTCAAAAAAGCTGTTTTTTAATTTTGCAAACACAGCTCGAAATACCTGGACCCTCGAATTATCGACATTCTACTGTAATGGTTTTATGCTTATATATTTCCCCAGCAACAATTGATTCAACTAAATTACAAATGATAAACATTACCAAGACCGTAATTTAAAGTC
>JAGFPH010000497.1:47506-60976 GCA_018207615.1 Philaenus spumarius
CTTATAATTTATAGTAATGGTTTTTCGCATTTACATTTCCTCAGCAAGGATTGATTTAACTAAATTACGAGTTCAATAAAATAGACCAAGACCGGGTTTGGTTTCTTAAATAAAGTATACTATATTAAACTATTTATACTAACGACCGTTGGTTCTTGGTGAAATTCCATTATAAATAAATAAATGAAAACTTTTTGTACTATTTCACAAAGCTTTATTGAGCCGTGCCGACCTAGGTTTCGCCGACCTAGGGAACTTAATTGCATTAAATTGATTGCCTCTAATAATGGTTATAATGGTCAATTAATTGAAAAAATGTTAAAAAACAAATTAAAAAAGAATGTTAACAAACTTATATTCCCTAATAATGGTAAAAATGAAACTACAGATAAATGGCATAGAATCAATTACATCTGTAAAGTTAGTGTTACCGTAGGTAAATTATTAGAAAAGAGAAAGCATTGTAGACCTGCCTATTACAATAATAAATGTCTGGGAAATATTTTAAATAATTCCAAAGACAAAGTTAGTAAATTTTCAAAAAGTGGAGTGTACAAATTAAGTTGCAAAATTTGTAATGCAGCTTATGTAGGGCAAACAGGTCGTAGTTTTAAAACTAGATTAAGCGAACATAATAGAAGTTGGCGATTAAACTATGATGACTCTAGTTTTTCTAACCATTTAAAAACACATCATGACATTTTAGACTTTAATTTAAATACAGATTTTGATGTACTTCATGTTAATTGTAAGGGTAATAAGTTAGATGCTTTGGAAATGTTAGAAATTAAGAGGTTAATTAATAAGGACGTAAGTTTAGTTTTAAACGAACAAATAGATTTAAGCAATTCGCCACTTCTACAACCGTTGTTATTGACCAGTTCGATTCCTCCCCCATCCCTAACCTAACGGTATTTTGGCCTACCTGTACCCAACTGCTGTGTGTTGGATTTTTTCTTGTTCCTTTAGTCTTTAAGTTGCCTTCGATAATGCCGTAGCTGGCGAAACCTAGGTCGGCACGGCTCAATAAAGATTTGTGAAATAGTACAAAAAGTTTTCATTTATTATATTAGTCGCAATCTTTCAACTTTTTTTGCAAATGGTTTAAGGATCAAAGTCACAAAATGGGACAATTTTAGTCCCTTAATAAAAAATAAAAATTATAAAAAAAATATTTTATGACAAAAATAAATTTTTATATTTCTGAAACACTTTTTTCCTTCTCACTAAACAAATTGCATGATAAAAAGTTACTATTTTTAGTGACTAAAATATGTTTCCTTTCTAAGAAATACAAATCGGTCACTGTCCTTGACCAGCTATCTTAAATGTTGAATGTCAAATAAACAAACAAGGAGATCGATAATCACAGCAAAAACGGCATAGAATAAACGTTTAGGACATAGAATAAACCAATATTCGAGCAGAGGAGAAGATAACTATGTTTTTTCTTATTCAACACTTGTCCTTGAAACAGCTGAACAAAGACCGACTGAAGTATAAACCTGCCTTTACGTTATCGATCGCGATAGAATTGGCGCGATCAGTAGTCTGTTCGAAGTTTATTAGTGAACTTCAACTGCTGGCTTAGTTGAAATAATTTCAATTTGTTAAATTCTTCAAAAAATCACCTAAATTTAAGGTAACTAATAATAGTACCTTAATTGCATGACAAAACGGTCACGTAAATATTTTAAGTGTATATTAAAATGTTGCAGTAACCAACGTGCCTGGTTAGTTGTGCATTCGTTGTCTTTATCCTAAACTCAATAGGACAAACCTATGTTACCTATTAATGCTAATTCACCGAATTTTACTTGAAAATTAGAAAGCGGTCATGTGCAAACCGGTAGCGTGATCGCCATGGTATTACGTGACCGTTTTGTTTATTTACCACTTTTAGTAAACATCCTTTGTTTATGTTATATCTGGAATTATTAAAGATTTTGTTATTAAAGATTGTGCTGTTATACATATTAATTCAAGAAGTTACTTTGTTTTTTTAAATATTACATTATTATAGCCAATCAGTACTTTGTTATGATTTTTCGGTTGCTTTGTTTATTTCAACACTAAAAGCTGCTTACCCCAACCATTGTTTGTTTTGGTTATCAAAACGACTATTTTACTTGTCTTCCAGCATTTTCTAATCACAAATTTAAAATCATTATCAAAACGCCTCGATCGCTACCGCGCAGTCACGGTCGCTACTATCCGGTCTCGGTCACACATACGAAATCGGCAGTATATGTTTGATTCAAAATCTGATTGTATAATTTCTATACAGAATTATTAAATGAATGTTATTGGGTATATAGATATTATTTATTATACTTTTAAGCTAACTCAAAGTAATATTTTGCCGATTTAGCAAGCGTGACCGATTTGTATCCATTGATGCTTCGGTACACTAAAAGTCCATACAAAAATAGAAATTCATAGAATTTAGCTCAGCTACATATGAGATAAGGTTCCTGAACATGTTATTTGCCTAATATGATATTTATTTATATAAAATCAAATACTTAATTTTAATTTTTTTTGAAATTGTCCCATTTTGTGACTTTGACCCTTAAACCATTTTCTATAAATAACTCACCTAGAGATTTCAATCCAAGGTAACATGTTTTAAATCATTTTCAGTTAAAGGGTTTCATTCTAAAGTATTTCCAAGTCATTTAAAGGTCCAGTTGGGCCTTGTGATGTTCTCATCTAGGTTCAGATAATAAACGTTAGAATATAACTAACTAAAGTTTTATTGTTGTTGGTTTATGCCAATTTTTAAACCTAGAGTCCAGTCTTATAAGTATTGTGTCACATATAAACGCAAAACTCAAATAAAAACATTTGTCCGCTTAAACTAAGTATGTAGAAAAAGTGTTTGATTAGATCAAAAGAAGTGTGTCCTTTCAGTCAGTCGTTCAAAATTAAAGAAACTAGAATTTAAAAAATGAAACAACTAATATGAATTTTTGTAGGCTATTTAAAAAAAATTTAAGTAGATGCACAATGTTTTGAAAATTAAGTAGAATATTCTTTAAATCTGTTCAGAGATTTAAAATTCAACATGGTGTTGGGTGCAAAAATGTTTTTTTGGAAATGACAGCAACTAATTTGGACATTTTAATGAAAAAGATGGTAAAATGTGTTCATACAAAAAACAAGGTTTAGAATGAAAATACTTATTACTACAAGTATTGGTAATGGCAATCGGATACTAGCAAGTTGTGATTTAACATGTCCATTTAAAACTTCAAAACATTCTATATCAGTGATATGTTATGACACTTGTTCAATATTATCCGTTGTGATTCATAGCTGTGCTGAAGAAATGAGAAAAGATAATTGAAATGAGAAAGTAACCGATCTAATTAACTTTTTGTCCGTTAATTTATTGCTCTTTTAGATTTGTTTTTTTAAAGCTGAAATTTGTTGCCACTTCTATAGCATTTAGTTGTGACTGTGCCTATATGCCTGTTAGCCATACGCACATCCCGAAGCATTGAGTATTTTTGTAAATCCTCTCAATTAAGGACATTTCACATTTTGTTAATTTCACATTCTAAAATTATGAATAAACAATCATAATTAAAAATATTGGTAGTAAACTAAATTTTGTTAATGAATCAAACTGAAACGCTAAGATCAAGAAACTTACTATACTATGAATACATTCTAATATATATATTTGCCATTGTTTTAAAAAGAACATGTCCACATCTATTGTTTGTAAGTAAATGTTTATAACATTTTTTGTTTCTCATCCTAAATGTAAATCAACAAACTTGCACACATTTTTTGTACAGGCCAAAATGTGCAAAGTTTGTAAATAGTTTTTATATACATATATATTTGTTTGTGGGCAATAGTGTTTGTGGACCTATGTCTGAACTGTGCTTTAGGTAAAAAGTTATTTATACTTTTTTTGAGATGTGGTCATATAGATTTCATTCAGTGTGTGTAGGAGGGAGGATCATTGAATTCATTTTAAATGTTTACTTTTGAACATATAACTGAACATGATACGAACATACGTATTATAAAGTGCTGTAATGAAAGTGTATTTATAAAGCACTACAGTATATTAATATTGGTGATTTTAATTTTCAGGCAACAAGATGACTACCAATTAGTTAGAAAATTAGGCAGAGGAAAGTACAGCGAAGTTTTTGAAGCTATTAATGTAACAAATAATGAAAAATGTGTAGTAAAAATTTTAAAGGTAAGATAAGATAGATGATGTTTTTTGTTTTGAAATTATGTAGTGGTACTTGTAATAAACTAATTAATTATAAGTGTCCCCTTCTTGAAAATGAACTAGGCTGAAAAGACACTTACTTCATAGATGGTAGCCTATATAAAAAGGTTATTGAATATTATTATAAACCTGAGGGAGCCGTGCATTTCGTTTCTCATAGAAATGACTATAGGATTTAATACAAGAAACAAATTTGTTGAATAATGAATTCATAGAATAGATAAATAAAACAAATTGTAGTAAAACTTATTTTTGAAAGATTACCTTTTATGGTCACAATCATTATTTCTTTGTTCTTGGTCTTTGGAGATAGACCACGTCACTTACATAACTTTAGGCCTAAGCCTTCTCGCTTCATTTGAAATTTCTTAAGCATTGAAAATAGACAGCTTTAAAGTGCCTGAATGTCTGCTGTATTGAACTAGTGATGCGGTTGATCTCCAAAGAATATAGAAATAATAAAATAATACTTCTTTGTAATTATATTTGTTTTTTTTTTCATAGGGGCATCTCCAGCAGTGTGTATGTTAAAAAGTCTAAAAGTACTAAAAAAAGTAGCCTACTTTTAAAAAACACTAAAAAAGTGCTTTTGTTAAGAAGTACTGAAAATCCCATATATGTTCCTTTTTTAAAAAAGCCTATTTTCAAGTTATCAAATATTGAGATTCAAAAAATTTAAGATTTCAAATAAAATGTTACTTATAATAATCTTTATTTTATATTCTATTGTTGTGGTAAAATTTAAATTTGAGGATTGAGTAAGGCTGCGGATTATAGAAATTGTGATGTCAGTTCAGTTAAACAGACTCAGGGAATTTAGATAGCGAAAATTAAACATGTACTTTTTCCTCTCAATATTTAGCACTATATTCTGAGAAAATTTTTCACATTAATTTTTTTATATTATTAGGCTACACTAAAAATTTAGGTGACAAAATTAATGTACAGCTACTAAACAATACTTATTTTAAATTAAATCTATTTGTTCTGAGGTACACCTGCTTTCTTTGGGTTCTTGGATGGTAATGAAAGGATTCAGGGCTGTGCGAATCCAGAAATTCTAGATCGAATCCGAATCCGAATAGTATTTTTTCAGTCATTTCGAATCCGAATGGAATCCGAATAATATTTGTATGCTAACTACGAATCCGAATCGAATCCGAATAATATTTTTAGGCTAATTACGAATTCGAATCGACTCCGAATCTCAAGCCTACGAATTCGAATCTCAAGTCTACGAATTCAAATCGAATTCGAATCTTCTAAAGTTTGTCGAATTGATACCAAATATTAAAAAATTATACATTTTAAAAGGTGTTTATAAAAATTATTATTTATTGGGCTGAGAGTAGCTTAGGGGAGTGGGGGTACATTTGAACAGTTTTTGAACTTGTATTTTTGTAATTTTTTCCTTGTAAGTTGTTTTGTTGATAATAGATGCTTATTAATTATTGATATGTTGATCATGTAAAAACATGATATGAAATTCAATATAATAGTTTTTGGTTTGCTAAAAAAAAAATTTGTATGCTTTGCAAAGTGTTCAAAACTGCCCCCTTCCGGGGTAGATTTGAACGAGGCTGGGGCGGATTTGAACATAAGGGTATTTTTAGTTTAAATAACAAAAAATGAAAAGGAATGAATACGTTTTAATGATACAAATTCACAATAAGTACTATTTACAATGCAATTCAACCCATTTTCAAATTTGTTTATTCTTGATACTTCTTTATTTTACTATTATCCTCCTTTTGCACTGCTCGTCAATTAAGAAAGGTCCATTTCCGATGATCTTAAGAGGCCCGTAGAAGATAAATTTATTTTGAATGGTTTGTATATCATTGTGTTTTGGCCATTCATAGCTTTCTCCTAGGCCTTGCTGAAGGAACTTAATTTTTGTGTAGCCTTCATTAGGGAAATCTAGGACACGCCCTAAATACCAATTTAGATCATAGTAGATCGCATAGTACTTCTCAAGCAAAATTGATATCTTTTCATTTTCAGCAATAGACTCATCTTCAGATTCTGACTCAAATATAGACTGTTGTATAGGCTTCAGGATATGTTTTCTTCTTGACATACGTCCGCACCATCCTGGTAAAATCCTGAAAAAAATTAACAAAATATAGACTGTTGTATAGGCTAGGCTTAGTCAAATCTGAAAGAAAGTCGCTAATTATAACCTAATAGGTCTAGGCCTAAACTGGTTCGAATGTAATTGTAAACTTAGCCTAAATTTAATGTACATTTCTATTATTACATCATATAATGTCACAAAGTCATCATAATTTTTCAAAAACAGACGTTTAATAGAAAATAAGAAGTGTTCAAATGTGCCCCATGAATTTTGTTCAAATCCACCCCAGGTGACAACATTTTTTTCTAGGTTAATAAATAAATGTGTCACATTAGTAGGAACTTACTTTGTAGTATCAAATAAAAGCTTAAGGCGGGTTGACACGGTACGAGTAAGCCTGGACCGAGCTAGCTATTTATACTCGGTCAGAGTACATTCAAGCCGGTAAACTCGGAACGGTGTTGACACGCACAACAACACTCGGATTGAATTTGTTAGTGGTAATGGCGAGAAATGTAGTAAAACAGTAATTGATTGATTATTTGTTTGTAAATTATGTCTGATTTTGTGCGTAAAGGATTGTTATGTGTTGCCGATATGCTAATTGAGGAAGTACGGGATCCAAAGTACCGGTATTGGCGTAGAATTCCTGAACGAACAGTTTGGACCCGGAACTGGATTTTAAAACGACAACAGTGTGGGGCTGTTGTAGCCATCTTGAGAATATAAGACACTCGTATCCGAGAAAGTAGAGTAGTATCCGACTTCACTCGGCCCGAGTTCGTCACTTCAGAGATACTCGGACGCATTGTTGACATGGTACGAGTAGCGTCCGAGTGATACGAGCGCAACATCCAAGCTAGCTCGGTCCGAGCTTACTCGTACCGTGTCAACCCGCCTTTAAGAAATATACTTACCCACGGAAAAATGTTTGATCCAAAATGATGTGATACAAAACTGCAATAAGCTTACAACTTCAAGATCAAAAGTTTAGAAATGTAACCTAAAAATGGCACTCTGAAAATGAGTAAACAAAACAACTAAGAAAATGGAGGGAAACTGATGCAGGTGTTTAGAATTAGTGTTGCCAACCTAGGAAAAAATAATTCCTCTTCCTTAAATAATGTAATTATCATACTATGAAGACTGTTCAAATCCACCCCACGTTCAAATGTACCCCCTCTCCCCTATTTTAAAATTAAATTATATTAAAAACTAACATTGAATCCAAGTCCAACTTCTTTTTATTGGGAATTTAACACAATCAAATACAGCCCACCTACTAACTGGTATCATAATTTAGTTAATAATAATTATTAAGTGAATAACATAATACAAATTTAATAGGCTAATTAAATCAGGTAATGTCAAAAATTAAAAAATCAAACTGCAACACTTATAGGCTGCAGTAAAACATTTAATTCACAGCAGCCTAACATGGTGCAACATTCTCTGTTCAAAACTGTTAATTACTTTTTCTCATTCGTACTGTTTTATCCTTGAAAAATTTTCGAATCTTTTCAGTCACTACTCGATTTTTCGAACCGAATCTGGATTAGCGGATTCATTTTCGAATACGAATCCGAATATTTTTGCATGGCTGATTCGACTATCGAATCCGAATCGAATCCAGAGATGGATTTGGATTCGAATCTATTTTCGAACTATTTGCACAGCCCTGAAAGGATTACCTCCGTAGACTAGGATGCAGAAATGTTTGCAATACAATTTATGTAACTAAAATAAAATCAAAATTTTGAAGTAAAATAATTTTAAAATATGGCGTTGGTTGGTTAAAGAAGTTGAGAAAAATCAGGGAAATAACTTATTACAATTCTATAGAAACCATGTATTACCAACAAAATTGATGCAAGCTCTTAAATAAAAATCACGAGTTTTTGAATACATCCGAAACCACTTATAATTTCACGTCCTAATTTTGTTAAAAGCTTGTTTCAGAATGTGAAACTGGTACATAATTCTCTAAGTTGTTGTTTTCCATTGCAGATTTTGTTAATTCTATTTTGCGTAGCGTATTTTTCAAATAAGATTTTGAAATAATTTTCTGTAGAAAATAGTAAAGTAAATTCTTATTTTGAGTTTCTTATGCCGAGTTGTTTTGTAATTTGATGTCTAAGTGGATAATAAAATCAAATATACCGTAATTCTCTAAGGCGAGAGAAAAAAGAGATTTTTTTTTAACTCTAAGTTATGGATATCTTCCCCAATAACAGAATTGATTATAATTTTATAAACTCTAATATGTCATAATGAGTGTAAAATTCTAAATGTAAAGTTAAGAAATCTTCCCCAATTGAGTAATAACCGTTGACGTATTTCATGCCTTGTTTTGTGAATTCTTGCGTTATTTAAATATTACCTTTAGGTATTACAATTTATTTTTCAATAAATAAATAATAATAAAAGAAAGTGGAGAGATTCAGGCCAGCTATAGGGAGGCTGGGTTGTCTCTTTTTCTTCTTTGTAAAATATAATGTTTATTGAATTCACTTATTTTATGCCTTTTGGTTTAACCAAGAATTTATTTGAAGGCAGTTCAATGAAAATACAACAGAATTTCTGCGGGCAGCGAGTATAATTGTATTATTTCAGACTGATTTCTATAATTACGATTGTTATAAAAGATTTCATTTTGGTTGTGCTGTCTTAAGTACACACTTTTTTTGGTAAAATTAGATTAGATGCTATTTATACAAAGAAACATAGGCTATTTGTTCAATAATGGTAGGTGGAGCAGTATTAAATCAAAACAAAAAACTACTTCGTTGGTCTCTGTAATAACGCAGATGGCATTGTTCTTTTATTTATGTCATACAAAACCAATATAAAAAGTTATCCTATGTAATATTTAGTTTAAAATAAAATATTTTAAGAAAGATCACTAGTCTAGATATATATACCCTTATAGATGTTATGAATAATAAAGGTTGGTTTTGATAATATTGTTGCCTACATACTCTTAGAAATTCACTTTGTTATTTGTTTACAGTATTATTGTGCTAACAAATATTTCTCTTTCTTGCAGCCAGTGAAGAAAAAGAAAATTAAGCGGGAAATAAAAATCTTAGAAAATCTTAGAGGGGGAACAAATATAATTAGTTTACAAGCTGTTGTAAAAGACCCTGTGTCAAGGACGCCAGCACTTATATTCGAACATGTTAATAATACTGATTTTAAGCAGCTTTATCAAACGCTTACGGACTATGACATACGTTTCTATCTTTATGAACTACTAAAGGTACCTATACTATATTACCATCAATATATTTATATACTAAGTTAGTTCCATCAAGTCCAAGTAAAAAAATTATTTCATAGTCGTAACTATATCATACAATCTTGATAATTTGAATTGGAATTGACAAATTTTGATATGTGGTTGGAAGCAAATATAATTTATATTTGATTTTAGTAAGAAACAAAACTGCAAACATATGTACATATACAAGTAATATTCATAAGAAGGCTTGCTTCTGAAAAATACAGTAACTTAAAAACAAAATCTTATATTTTCTCAAAGAAATTTAACATCTTAATTATTAAACTGAATATAAAATACTTAATCCTCTTGTCATATTTATTTAACTAATCTCTTTGTCCAAGTGTAACAGTTTCACTTTTCAAATGTTTGTTTATTGTTAGATAAATTAACATATTATGTTTTTCCTCGTTTTACTGATATTCTCTTGGGTTATTTTTAGGACTGATGAAGATCTTGAAAATCTCGAGTTATAACTAGAAAAATCTCAATACATCATCTTGATCTCCTTAACAAAAATAGATTCTTTTCTCTCGGTTGTAGCTTTATGTCTGAAAAGTATAAAGTTTTAGCCTTAGTCTTCATATAAGCAAAAATGTTTTGTCAGAATAAGAAGAAAATATACAGAGAGAGTGACTTATGGAAGATCATAATATCATAATTCAAATGACCATGTGTCTGAAGAAATATATTATCCCAGAACGGACAAATTTATTTTATAAAATCTAAGGATTTTATTTTTAAGTAATAGAAATAAATTTTAAAAAATGATTTGGTTGAACAAAGTAGTATAAATAAACTTTACAATAGGTATAAATCTAAAGATTTTAAAACTTGTCAAGATTTCAATTGTTATTCTTTTTTATCCTTAAAACTTTAATTTTGCCTTCTATTATGTTTGAAATTATCAATATCTGTACGAAATCAGTAAAACAGGAGAGATTTTATATTTACGTCTTTTATGTATTATTTAATGTTTATAATTTTGAAATTTCAGGCATTAGATTATTGCCACAGCATGGGGATAATGCATCGAGATGTTAAACCTCACAATGTGATGATAGACCATGAAAATAAAAAGTTACGTTTAATTGATTGGGGATTAGCAGAGTTTTATCATCCAGGACAGGAATATAATGTGCGAGTTGCATCACGTTATTTCAAAGGTCCTGAGCTATTAGTAGATTATCAGGTCAGTAATAATTATCTCTCTCTAGCTAGTATGAACATTTTCATTTTAAAGTAAAAAGTTATATTCAAATTTATTAGAGGATACTATCAGGGGTTCAGAAAATGTTTTAGCACACAAAATTTCCCCAGAACACACTTTTTTTCACTAAAAAGTTCCCCAAAATTGATCGGTATTCGCTACAGATGCGCCAGACAAACACAGTTTGTTTTCTATTTCAACATATTTATTGACCTTATGTTTTAATAATTTTCATTATATTCATTATAAATTCCAATATAAATCTTCAAAAAAATAATAATAGCATTATTTTCACTTAATTAACTACAGTGAAATATCTTCAGATGGTCCCAAAAGGTTTAAAACAAAAAAATACAACTTGATTATTGCTATTTTACTATGTTTAAAAGTAGGCCTAAGGCCCATATTACTAGGGCTCTATAACAAGGGATAAACCGTTTCTTTGATCTCGGCACTATGCCGCCAGTTTCACTCTGACGTCACTGTGCTGATAACTGCAATTCTAGAGCAGTGGACTCCTTGTGCGCGCAGTCGTTAACTCGCTGTAGTACTCAACGGAAAAGCTTCAGTAAAATAAAACTTAGATATTCTTAATCTACATAAACTACGGATTCTAACAGTATAAAAACACTTTTATTTTAACAGGTATTTCGAATTTTAATAATTGAAAATATTTGAGAATTATTACTGACTGACATGAAAAAGTTACTAAGCGAGGAAATTTTTTATTTTTGGGTTATAAACAAACTTCCAGCGGGAAAGTTATAGCCAATGAATTGATCTAAACTATCCAATTCACCGATTTGTGATAAAATGATTACATCATTATGAAATCGTTTTTTAAATGAGCGCGAGGAGTTGCCTTGCTGCCACTCTTGAAGAACAGTTGTTTGATACGGGAATACCGTTTATGTACATATTGTTATTTTAACGTAATATAGTAAATCACTTGTCCCCAGGTAATTATGCCAGCTAGAAAAAAACTAAGCATTTTATTTTAACATAAAGTAATTATAATTTATAATTAAAATTTGATATTATTGAAGTGGACACAAAAAGTTAAGTTGGAGGTTAACGTTTAAAAAATAATATCATTATTACGTACATTCAAAGAAATAAAATTAGAGATTAATGATGGAAAAAGAAAATCGTAATTACGTAAAAAAATTAGTTTCATATTTAATTAATAGAATTACTTTATAACAAAGAAATATGCACATAAACGTTATTCCCGTATCAAACAACTGTATTTCGGGAGTGGCATCGAGGCACCTCCTCGCGCTCATTTAAAAAACGATTTCATAATGAAGTAATCATTTTATCACAAATCGGTTAATTGGATAGTTTAGATCAATTCATTGGCTACAACTTTCCCGCTGGAAGTTTGTTTATAACCCAAAAATAAAAAATTTCCTCGCTTAGTAACTTTTCCATGTCAGTCTGTGATAACTCTCAAATATTTTCAATTATTAAAATTCGAAATACCTGTTAAAATAAAAGTTTTTTATACTGTTAGAATCCGTAGTTTATGTAGATTAAGAATATCTAAATTTTATTTTACTGAAGCCTTTCCATCGAGTTACAACAGCGAGTAAACGACTGCACGCACATAAAAGTGAAATATTACCAGCTGGTGCGTGTCAGCATGATGACGTCATAGGCGATCGATACTGGGTCACTGTAAATGATCAAAATGGTATAGCCCTGCCATATTACACTGTAAAATAATTTATAAAATATGTTTTATAAAAGTTCTTTGACAAAGATCTTTGATAGTGTAATGGGCCACCTTTTATAATGTATTTCTTTTACAACATTTATTTTATAAAATTTAAGAGGTTGACATTTTACCTTTTATAAAATGTTAAGATACCTTTTTACCTTTTAGTACAAGTCCAAAATGTTTTATAAAAGAGAATCACTTTTCAAATATTTTATAATAGGTGGATACCGTCTTTTATAAAACATATTTTATAAAATATTTTACAGTGTAACACGGGCCTAATACTTAAATGGTTAAAACAAAGTTAAATGTTGTGTTTAATTAGTTCCAATTCAATTACCAAATTACCTACTACAGTCACTACTGAAAATCGTCCGGACAGATCACACGAATTGAAAGAAAATTAAACTTAACAATTACTTTTCATTTGTTACATTTAGTTAAAAAATACGACTTTTTAACTGTCAAAATCAGTTCTCCCATACCCAAAAACACATGAAACTTTCCCCTCATTGTATTTTCAAAATTTTGATGCAAATACTAGACTCCGACGCGCTACGACTTTTTAACTATCAACATCGGTTTTCCCATACCCAAAAACATATAAAACGTTACCCCACGCTGTATTTTAAAATTTTGATCAAAAACGTAATCCCGATGCGCTACGACTTTTTAACTGTCAAAATCTGTTTTGCCGTACCCAAAAACATTTAAAACGATACCCCACAATGGATTTTGATTCAAAAACATGATCCCGACGCGCTACAACTTTTTAAATGTCAAAAATCAGTTTTCCCGTAACCAAAAACATATAAAATGATATCCCACACTAAATTTTCAAAATGTTGATCCAAAAACGTGATCCCGACGCGATACGACTTTTTAAATGTCAAAATCGGGTTTCCCGTACCCAAAAACATAT
>JAGFPH010000497.1:75145-90043 GCA_018207615.1 Philaenus spumarius
TATAAAAATATTTCACACATTACTAATTGTAGCTTTTTTAATGAATGTTAAGTTTTGCTCCAGATGCGGTTGCAAAGACAAAGATGGAGAAAATAATTCCTAAATACTTGTAATTATTTACGCATTATATCTCGACCCAATTATAACTCGTCGTTCTTTCACCCCCAATTTTCCTCCCTTCTAAAGACCATTATTTTTTATTTTTTTAAGCTTAACTTAGAAAAAGTTAAGTTGTACCAAGTTTCACAATATTTGTGCACATGATTAATCATTTTCTGGATGCCTTGTGGAGTAGACGGTACTAACACGATAAGGTGCATTCATACATGGCTGTTTCCAAAGAGACACCTCCACCCACAACGTTAATAAACAAGGAAAAGAACATTATCCTAAGAAAAAGACACTCTTGCCTCATTCCCTTTTGTTTTTAAAAACTGTCCAAGATCGCGTTTCCACAACAAACTCCTAACGATACTTCGTTATATAGATCTTTCAGAACATTTAATACTTTAGATGAAAGCCTGAGACCTGGAAGTTTTATAAATAAAGTTGTTCTATCTACCGTTATGTTCTATCAAAAGCGGCCAAGAAATCTTAACATATACAGATATAATACAAAATGTATAGATAAAAAGTAAAACAAAGTTTAGAGACCAGATTAGAATAAATTATCCTTTTTAACTTTTTTTTTTTTTATTGTTATACTCCTTTATTGTAAGCTACATATTTTATACAGATATCAGTTTGTGTCAAGATCTACAGTATTTTATTTGAAAAAAGTCAGGTAACTTGGAGTCAATAACATATAGGCACGCCATTGACGAGTCACAGGTAGCTTCGAGCAATTCTTACCCTGCTCAGGGCAATCTGTTGGAATTGTTGCCCAATCAGTTGACTAACATAAATTGTACTGAGGAATCAAATTGTTAAATATTCTTTTAATTCTCTTTAATGCCAGGTTTTAAATTGGAATAAAAGTTTGCAGGCTCAACCTTATGTTACAAACAGCGAGCGCGCAGTCTTGCAATGCGCCATTCTCTCATTGGTCCTTTCACGGTCGACCCCTCCCACAACAGATTTCTTTTTATTATATGCTTAATTTACTGTATTAGAGTTTTGCTGAAGGTATTCGTGCCTTTGTAGTATTTTTAGCTTAATAATTTACTGGACCTTTGTTTTTAATGTTCTATTTCATATTGAATTTTAGTTATCCTTAATCCTGTCCTTAGATTAGTAACTTAATTAGATTATTCTTGCCTTAATGGGGCACTAGGATAAATAAAATCACATTACATACAGTACTCCTAAATTCTTGTTTATATCAAAGATCCATGTAACTTTTATGTGTTACTAAAACTATGGAAATAAAAATCATTTTTAAATTTGAAGTAATGTTTTTTTTTCTACAGTTGGTGTACCAGCAGCAGGCAACCCAGGATTACCAGCTGGCCCACTTCTTGCAGGAGTTCCTCTTTGAGTGTCTGTGACTACAGGAACGATTTTTATAATTGGAAAGTGTTTAATGTGGCTTTTAACATCAACGTTGGCCCTTCTTTCACTCTTTGCAATCCATTTGCGTTTTTATTTCCCCTACCTTTCTTGTTAACACAGATATTATGTTCATATATACTTAAGTGTTATAATTTACAGTTGATAAGTGTGCATTTCATTCCAAAATTATAAATAGTGTAAACATTTAAATCTTTTTTATTTTCCCTAATTTTATTTCATATAAGTAGTATATTGTTGCATTTCAATTGATAATATAAGCATAATATATTTTAGTTTAATGTACCATTTCGACTTACCGAATAATTAATATTTGTTCTAAAATAAGTACAATTTATGTTATAAGTGTAACTTAAAATTCCTGTTCAACTTCTTGAAGTTTCCTTTCTTTCTATTGCTACCATTCTTGAAGAAATATATTTGTGTATATTAAACATGTTTATGGAATCGATAATTAAATTATATTTATCGGGTGAAAAGAAGCAGTGCTAGCGTTTGTGTCGCATGAAAAGTGAATTCTAAAGTGCGAATGTTAAAATATTACGATACTATGTGTCTTTGAGTGGCGCAGAACAAAGAATGTGTTGTGCCCTAAACAGTGTTCACATTCTAGTTTGTATAAAAATGTTATACAAAATAAATTAATTTACTGCTTTTTTAATTGTTGGCTTTATTGAGCTATGTAGTTGGCAGTGTATACCAACAACAGTTATGTTTGACACGGAAAATAAAGTACATTTTTAATGTAAATGTTATTCAAGTTAATTTGCGATGTATGTGTAATTACAGTGAATAATATTTTATTGTTATAATTATTGCTGTCCATTATATTGAAATGTAACAACATGAAATCTTTATTACCTTGTTCTAATTAGTTCTTGAAAGAAAAAAAAGAATATTTAAAAAGGGGAAAATAGTTCAACTACAATCTTTTACCATTTATTTTTATCATATAATTCTTACTTTTATTCTGAATTGTGTTGTCTGTCAACCTTAGGATGAATCGGTTGAAACGTCCAAAGAAAAACTTTTTGTTTTAAACAATGTATCATAGCAGGATTTAGAAAGTTCTCAATCAAAGATATGCAGTTAGGATAAAAATCCTATGTACAGTATATAAATAAATATAAGGAATATCCTCTGTAATGTAGGGATTTTGTAATAAATGATTTGAAATGAAGCTGAAATAATTGCCAAGAGCCTTTAACCATGGTGCGTAGAGTTGTTTACAATAATTAGACAAGATTATAACTGAAGATGTAATTTTTACATTTACCTTTTTTTATTCACCATTTCAATGTTTAGAAATCAAATTAAATAATTTTCTTATTTTTTTTATCGCAGTAAATTATTTAAAATTTTAAAAGAACAGACAGGCATTTATATTTTACCAGAAAAAATATGGTAGTTTTATTTATGTAATACGATTATTAAATTTAGCCTGTAAATATGCATAACACTTGTTATGTTTGAAAGGACAATTAACCATAATTTATTGTTATTTAGTGTTAACTGTGAAATGCAAAATGAAAAAATATATATATATTAAAATTTCAAGTAATATTTTATTTTAAATGTAGCTTAAACTTAATACCAGTGTATTATATATCGATAAAATTTGAAGGAAAAAACCGTTATTGTTTTGTGCAATGTTTTGTTTATAATGAAAAGTATTGTACTTTAAATCCAAATTTTATTGACAATTAAATGCTAAACGATAAAATAGTTTCTATTTAAAACAAGTTTTTTGAAAAATTATGTACCACTGTTCTTATACATAGTTTAAATAAGAGGAATTTTAATTGGCATCTGTATTTATTATTTATTTTAATAAATTAATACAAATAATCCAACTAGTAGTAGTAGTACAAACACGTAAGTGTATATATTCAATAACAATATTTCTTTATTATTCTGTTGCGTTTACAGATAAAGGCTAAGCCCACTCCATTTTGTACAAATCTCTAGTTTACAGTTTGTAATAAAAACCCTTGAAAAAATCTATTTTGTGTTGCTTTCAATTTATTAACATGGATTTCTCTTCACAGCGCAAGGTCGAATCTAGAATTTTAAGGCTGATGTGTTTTCCTTCTTGAACGTTTTTAGATATATCTTTAGCACAAATATTATTTATTTAAACTGTCTCCCTTCTTGAACATTCTCAGGTCCATCCTTAACACAAATATGATTTATTGAAGCTGTTATGTTTATATTTATAGCAGATTTTGTAGTTACAATTTTCTTGAAATTTTATTACAAAAGCAAAGTAATTACACTAATTCACATCTCTTTACATAACATACAGGATGTTTCATGAAGATGTGCAGAAACTTTGGGAGCTCATTCTACATGTAATAGTAACAAAAAAAGTTATATAAACATAGGTTTGAAAACGCTTTGTTTCCCAGATATCCGCCATTTTTTTTAATAAAATAATTCAAATCTAGAGAAATCTTTGACAAGATTGAGTTCAAACTTGACATGAAGTTTAACCTAATAATGATCTACCACAAGAAAAATAAGTGATTATATCCAATCCGAATGGTGCGTTTCAAAATGGCGGCTGTTATTTCAACCTAAATTACTCAAACGCCGTACATTTTAACAAAAAATGTCAAGACACCTGTTTTGTAGCCCTTTTTTATTCCTTATCAGATGGTGTAACTGTCAAAACAATCGGATGAAGGATAAAATAGCAAAGTTAAAGATAATAACATATGTATTCAATGTGTTTACTGTGTTGGTATAGGATGCTGGGTTGAACAAACCAATTATTACACATAACTTAACTATTATCTTCTACATATGAATTATTTTGTAAAAAAAAACTGCGGATATGTGGAAAACGAAGCTTTTTGGGACCTATGTTTATATAACTTTTTTCACTTTTACATGTTGAATGAGCTCCCGAAGTTTCTGCATATCTTTGTGAATCACCCTGTATAAATATACTACAGTTTATTCAAGATAACTTGATAAGAAATCAATTAAATTTAAAATGCAATTTAAGTCATTGAAGAAATGGTTTCCATTAGTGTCTGGGATTTTCACAATTTTATTGCTTCCAGCTATTTACATGGAAAAATAAAGTTTTAACCGCATTACTGTCCAGATCTGTATATACAGGACTAATCTGGTCCTTTATATCTTTTAATGTGAATGAGTTTTCCATTGTTAAAAGTGAGCATTTTTGACTCGCCTTACTTGCGATAGATTGTGACACTCTTTTAGGCGTTCTACAAAATTGGAAGGTTTGAGGTTGGGAAGATACAAAAATTGTACAAAACCTCACATACTAAGAAAATTTTAGTAACGCCTTTTTTCTCACAGCATTCCTTTGATGTTCACTTCACAAAAGCTAAATTTAATTTACACAACAAAATGTTAATACATTTAGATAGCTGAACAAAGAGACAATACTGTATAATAAAGTTTCTAAAAAAAATTATTTATTGTTAGGTTAAAGTTGAGTTTTTTCTTTTTTAACCCCAGAAGTGGCAGTGTTAAATCGTTTTGAGATTTTACCGGTTTTTTGAGTTTTGCAAGTACTTTTTAAAAATTCGCCAAAAATAGTAATTCTATCCCAACCCAAGAGTGTTCCATGCTTTTTTTATAGAAAAAGGACCAAAGAATTTAAATATATGCAATTAAAAATTGATTGATGTAAAAGTTATTAGCGTAAGGAACAAAAAAATGTTCAAACGAAAGGAAAAAGTTCAACCTTAGGCCTACATAAAAAGGAATAAAATTTGTTTGTAATTTTTTCAAAATGTACAAAAGTTTTGTAGTTTAGTTCTAAACAGAAGTGTATAAAAATATATATTAATTTCAATTTTTTTTTTTTTTTGAAACGCCATTTTTACTTTTTCCACCCTATACCTAGTATATGGAGAAAGTATTGTTTTCGTCCAAATTTTCGAATTTGAATTTTTAGTGAAATTACCTGTTTTGGGGCTCCCTGAACCCTACAAAATTGTTTAGTGGAATTATCTGTGTTGGTGCTCCCTGAACTCAAAAATATTTTTAGTGGAATTTTTTGTTTTGGTGCTCCCTGAACCCAAAAAAGTGTTTTTTTGGTGATGTCTGTAAGGATGTGTACAGAGCTGGAGACCATACCAATGGTCCGATTTTGATGAAATTTGGTATGTAGGTGTAGTTCTGACATATCTCCAGGTGTTTTTTTCATTTTTTCAAATTTTTGGTTTTTAAGGGGTTTTACCCCCCAAAAATTGCCAAAAAACGAGAAAAATCTAATTTTCTCAAAAACGGCTTTAACGATTTTGATAAAATTTGGCTTATTTGTAGCCCTTAATGTACCCTACCATATGCAAAAAACCGCATCTTTCTCAAAATTCTCGTTTAGGTAATAATAATAACTGATTTTTGGGGGTTGTTTTGCAAAATTCTCAAAAACTACTGAACGGATCGAAACAAAATTTGGATGTAGCTTCCCCTAGGGCCATAGGTGTTCACTAAAATAGGTTTTAAAAAAATTCGAAATTTTAGGGGGATTTGGGGGGGGTCAAAGTTACAAAATCACGATTTCTCTAAAACTACTGAACGGATTGGAATAAAATTTGGTATGTAGCTTCCTCTAGGGCTATAGGGGCTCACTAAGAAAAGTTTTCAAAAATTTGAAATTTAAGGAGGGTTTGGGGGGGGGTTCAAAGTTGCTAAATCACGATTTCTCTAAAACTACTGAACGGATTGGAATAACATTTAGTATGTAGCTTCCTCTAGGGCCATAGTGGCTCACTTAGAAAGGTTTTCAAAAAAATTCGAAATTTTAGGGGGGTTTAAGGGGGAGCAATATTACTAAATCACGATTTCTCTAAAACTGCTGAACGGATTGGAATGCAATTTGGTATGTAGCTTCCTCTAGGACCATAGGGGCTCACTAAGAAAGGTTTTCAAAAATTTGAAATTTTAGGGGAATTTGGGGGGGTTTCAAAGTTGCTGAATCACGATTTCTCTAAAACTACTGAACGGATTGGAATAACATTTGGTATGTAGCTTCCTCTAGGGCCATAGCTGCTCACTTAGAAAGGTTTTTAAAAAATTCGAAATTTTAGGGGGGGTGAAAGTTACTAAAACTCCCCATAAGAAATACATAGTGTAATTTATATTTATTGATATAATAAATTTTTTGTTAATATACATTTAACTTTGATTTGTCTATCCGTGCAAAGCTGGATCGGGCTAGCTAGTATAATAATATAATATGGATGTGTGTTACATGCATCTAATATTTTCCATGGTATGTCCTACTTTTGCAATTCTAAATAACCATTTCCTATGCTACTCTTGGGAAGGTATAAAGTTTCAAGTGGGAGAAAGTATGTGGCAGTTATCTGGTACCGTTTATTTATGTTCCTACTACAAGGCTGCTAACAAAACTAGGCAGGCCGGGTTTGAATAGTAATTTAGGAATATATGCTTTGCCCCAAAATGAAATATTATAATAAAGTGTAGAGGATAAATCATAGAATTGAACTGTTATACTTGTAAATTCTTATTTTATAAACTTATTTCACTTAGTTTTACTTTCATCACAAAATTAGATCAAACGTATAAAACATCTTACGGACCCAGCCTAGGCCTGTTTCAAAAGACCTACAAGGGCTCTTACATACGTCATCAGTATGATTAACAAATGTGCAACTCCTGCTATAATTAGAAAGAAGAAAGTTCTGCAGTTTTTTTATTTGTCCAAGTGACAATCCATTTTATCATCAATTAAAATTTTCTAAAAGTCGATAGGCTCGTTATTTGTAAGGCATGCTGTCCTTGTAAGCCCTGGCAAGTGTAAACATGAAAGCAAGTTATGTTGTCTTGTGCGTGAATTTGGAAAAGGTGTCTTGCGTCATTTATATCTATTTTTCCTATAAATATATATATTGCCTATCAATTTGCTTGTTGGTTTCATTGTCTAAAATATTTTCATACTTGCTGTCGGAAGATTGCTGACTGGTCTACTAGTTTAGGACGAACTTCAGAATTACACTCAATTTCACTCTCATGGTCGGTATCAATAGATTTGGAGTCACTGAAATATCTGTGTCCAAGTCGTTGTTTAATAGTAAAGTTAATTTATTTCGTGTTCATCTATAATGAAACAGGGTCTAAGTAAAAAGAGTAATGTTCGTCAGTCTGACACATTGTAAGATCTCCAACTTCCCAAAGTACAATGTATAGAATAGGACCATAAGTCAATTTTAATTCGAGAGAGCATTTTTATTTTTTTAAAATTTAATTTAATTTATATTACAAATGTTTTTTAGAAAGAGAGCTTAATAATTAGAAGCATTTTAACGTAAAGGAAATAGACTAAAACGGCAGACAAAATTTAAAGTCAATTTCAATATTAACTTAAATAAAAATAAAAGGCAGACTATCATTAAAATCAATTATTATATTAAATTTAAATGTAGGGTTTGAGAAAATGGACACTCTATGTACTAACGCCAAGACGCGGAAATTATATGAGTTTTAAGACACAGTTAGAAAAGCAACATCCACCAGTCTAGACGAGATAAGAAGCGAACACCTGCAAGCCAATTCCTGGAGAAAAGGTCTATTCCACATGCAAGATCCACAGGGAATGCTTTGGTAAGCAACCAACGAATCTGACGAAATTGAACATCTGTGTGTCGTCAGACGTTTCTGATTGGTGGAGAGAAAATAGACGCCGGCTGGATGTAGTGGTGGGAAAGAACGCTAACCACACTTGTCAACGAGAGACCAAGCAGTGAACATCGCTTGAAGTGTTACGCGTTGCGCATTAACAGTTTAATTATGTAACATTTATTGTTAATCTACAAGTACAAAGTAGTATTTGAATTTTTACGAGAATTAATAATTCTCATCGTCAAATGGAGTGTAGTGCGATCGCTTAATGTGAGAGTAAATCGGACATGACAATGATCTAGACTACAATAGTTTTGCGCGTGTGAGTGGGTTTTTACTTTTTTCTTTCTTTTTAAAATTAATAAGTTTGTGGTCTGCTTTTCGTAAGTACAGTGCACTTAAAATTCTTTTTTTTATAAATCACCAGCTCTTTTTAAAATTTATAATCTATAATTTGTATCATATTTGTATGTATTTGAATTTATTTTTCTTTGCTGTATATATGATATTAATAAATGTCAAAGGTCATTTCGAAATCGTCTGCTTTGTTTGGCCTAATCTGATCCTCTTCACCATTTTTCATTCAGGTCATTGAATTCACAACCCGAGATAGAAAAATTAATAGAGTCTTGCAAATCAACTGCATCAAATCAAATTTATATATTTTTTATTTATTTTTTTTTTGTAAGCAGAGCAACTTACAACATAAAGGTAACATTGAAACTATCGTTCAATCAAAACAGACCCAAGCTGCTTATAGTTCCTAAAATAGATCATGCACGGACAAGGTTTGAAGGTCAACAGACTGGCCCACCACTCTACTAGCATTACATTGTCTGCATGGTTTCTTGTGATCGGCCATTGCACCACTACAGCAAAAGCAAAATACCTCGGATCAAATTTGCCCTGACCCATAATAGTTGAGGGTTAGTGGTCGGCTCTAGTAAAACAGAATGCAACCTTCGACTCCCTATAGCGGCGGTAGGTTACGCGGACATTGCTCATCCTAAATCCATTTAAAACCCGCAATTATTCAAATAGCGTTTTTTTAAAAATACCACACTCTTGGGGACAAAATTCTTCATCCGAATGGCTTGGTAATTTTTCGCTATAATTAATAGTTACAACGTAAAAAATATTTAAAATCACCCTTTTGCGGCGGTAGGTTACACGGACATTGCTCAGCCTAAATCCATTTAAAACCCCGCAATTGTTCAAATAGCGTTTTTTTAGAAATACCAAAATCTTGGGGACGAAATTCTTCAGGCGAATGGCTTGGCAGTTTTTCGCTATAACTAATAGTGACAACATAAAAAAATATTAAAAATCATTGTTTTAAATTGTTAATAAATATTAAACAAAATATTTTTCTTAATTTTTAAAAAGCCATTTGCATGCATATTGACCATAGCTTTAAAATGACATATCGTTTATAATTTTCCGATCAAAAATAAAGGAAAATTTTGGATTTTAATTTAACATTGGTCTTATGGAGTGCCAGCCAACATAGCCGACCCTTAAGAACATTTCTAATGAATTATTTGTTAAAAGTTAGTCAAGAATAGATCATTTTAATGATGAAGACCTTGACCCTGGGTACGCAGCCAGTCTTCTACTCAACTATTCAGTGGAGTGGGAAACAATTTAAGTTCTGGGATTAGTAAAAACAGACTAAGCCTTTCCACCACAAAGCTTTTTAGCGAATTTCTATAGGAAAGATCTAAGGTCAATCAGCACCGATCTTGGTCCCCCGAATACGTTTTGGGATGCCATTAAAAATGTTATCTATAAATACAGGATGTATTAAAACGTATCAAACAGGATTTTACAACTTTGAAAACTCTTTAGCATCCATTGGTGATGCGGCACACATCCCATCCGAAGTCAATTTCTTGCCAAACCTGCTGCAGCATATCTTGTTCAATTGCGAGGTAGATCCTCTGAGAATTTTGTGCCCCTCTTTTTAGACGACTATCGGTACTTTAGAAGCAGAACGTCTAAGGCTCAATTTTTAAAATGCCCCAATTGATTTTTAACACCTATGCAACAACGAACCCTCTTAATTAGTGCCATTTCACATCTTAAAAGTTTTTGGTAAAAACTTCCTTAAAAAAACCTTTTTTGTGATTATGGTATTTAATTTTACTTATAACTAGCTAAATTTTGTGCATTTTTGCAGTGATTAGACTCTATACTCAGGCCATGAAAAATTTTTGTCTTAAATTATATTACCAAAACAAGTGAAATGAATTCAATTAGATCACTGATAATTGCTAGGCACAATTTACTTATATTTAACATCTCCTGAGAAACAATGCGTTAATAAATGAAATAAGACAAATTATTCAGAATGAAATTAAAACTGTTAAAAAAAATTGTTGAAAATATAAAAACACATGCATTTTTACATAACACCCTATATGTACATAAAGGCTTACCTATATTAACAATACAACAATTAAATTATTGTTTAAGGAACAGTTAAAGAAGCTTCATCTTTCCGTGGGCAGTCGAGGCTCTCCCCTCTCTTAGGCCTTTTTAACACCAACCCTTGTTACTTAAAACGAAAAATTGATATATATTTTTTCTTCGTTGGTATTTATATTGTAACAAGTAATTTAATCACAAAATCCCTTGTTTTTACGCTAAAGTCCTCATTATTGTTTTTAGTTGATTTGTTGTCTCTTCAATGTTGGTTATCCCCTACTTACACTCTGACATCAGTTACAGTTTCCCTTACTCTCAAGAACTGTAATTCCTGTCTATACCTGTTGAATCTTGAAAAGTTTAATTTTTATTCCTTTTTTTCATTACTTGTCTATAACTTTTTTCATTTGAATGTTTTCAAATTTGTTTCGATAGGATTTTAGCTAAGCTTCTCCTGAATCAACTTGATTAGTTGTTGATCCATGAAACTTGCGTATTTTATAGCGTTTAGTTTTCTGCTGTTTTTCTTACGATAAGTTTTTTATCTTGAGGTTTTTCCAGTTGATTTTTATGATATTGATCTTATCATATCGTTTTCGGATCCTTTCTACGTATCTCCAGTCTTGAGTTGCGAGTTCTTCAACCTTCATGATATCATTTATAATTCTCTGGAAGCAGGCCACACCATTTTGTTACTCCGAATGGCACTCGACAAAATTGGTATAGACGTCCGGCAGCTTCAAAGGCAGTGTATCGTTTCTCATTTTTTGTAACGGAATCTGGTGATAGGCACTGAACACTGAGTGGCTAGATACTTGTAATACAATATATATTAAATACTTGGTAGAGGATAGGCATCCAGTAAAGTGAAACGATTTATAGTTTGGGAATAGTGTATTACCATTCGCTTTTTGCGATTTTCGCTGGTGCGAGTAGTGACCAGGACCTGTGCTCGCCAAGGTGAATGACTTTCTCCTATTATTTCTTCAGCAAATAATCTGTGTACTTCTTCACTAATAAACGTCCTGTCAATCATGGAGTATTTACGAGATTTACTTACTATAGGTCTGATATCTTTTGTTAGACTATGAAAATAGGCAGGGGTTCAATATTCACTTTAGCCAAAGCACAAACACTGAGGGGAGTTTTTGAACCACCATAGTTAACTTGAATTTGAGAGTGCTGTTTCAATAAGTCATGACCTATAATCATGTCTGCACACAATTCAGTAAGAACTGCAAGCTTTGATTGAAGGCATGAGTGTTCTTGTAGTTTTAAGTTAACAATACAATGACCGACAATTCTAGAAGGTAAAGAAGTAGAAGCCATTGATACTTAACCTTTTCCAGGAACAAATTTGATTTTGTATGGAAAAGATTGATCAACAAAACTTTGTGAACTTCCAGTATCTAATAATCCATCAGCCTGGATACTAATAAACACTTTGACAATAGCTTTTTTAAGACGAAGGCGCAGCCGCATATATTGAAGCTACAAAGGTATAATTTTCTGATAAAGTTAGCGAATTAACAGAGTTATTTTTAGCTTTAGAGTTACATATTTAGTGACCCTTTTTTGAGCAAATTTTACACGTTGCATTCTTAGCTGGGCACTTATACATTGTATGTCTTGGTCCACCACAGAAATAGCATTTTGATGATGTAGAAGCAGTTAGTTGGAGTTCTTCGTCTTGTTTACCTTTTGTTTGTTTTTCAAGGACAGTAGTGTTTGAAGTAGTGGCATTTAATGTATATTGGCAATGAGTGTAACAAGCTGCTTGATTTTGAGCTGCTTCTAAAGCTCTGGCTTGTTTAGAGGCTTCTTCCAATGTTAATGAATTGTTCAGAGATTATCCCGCTGATGAATGCATCCCTGATGAAGTTGTTTTTGTGTTCTTCTACTGTGACAACAGCAAATTGACATTCTTTACTTAGTACTTTTAGAGCAAGTAAGTACTGATTTAACTGACTCACTAGATTGTTGTTTACGAGAGACCAGTTGGTATCTTGAAAATATCTTACTAGTTGGTTTGATGTGTATGTCATTGAGGGGTTTTATAGCATCCTCGTATGAATTACACTCAGAATAATAACAGGGTGTCTAGCAACAGGGAAAACCTGGAAAAGTCGGGGAATTTTGGTTAAAGTCAGGGAAAAATAACATTTCTAAGCAAAATAGTTAAAAATAACTGTTTAAAATCATAGATTAATTGAGAAAATAAACATTAAAGATAAGATGAACTTCTAAATTAATCAATAAGAAAGCTATGTATTCTGATATGTAAAAACAATTATCGGTAAGTTAAGCGTGTGATTGTGGCAGCTTGTTCCAATGCACTTGCCTTGATATGACTTTGAAACCTTTCTCTAACGTTCTATTTCTAAAAATATTAATTTTATTATTAAATGTTTTCGAATTTGGGTATCTTCGTATCAATTAATTAAATATTTAATGCAAATCTGTACTGGTACCTGGATTACAAAAACCAATTACTGTAGTTATTTCTTTTGTTATAATGTAATAATATATAATTTGAGTAATTCAATATTTATAGTCATAAATGCGTAATTTGCAACTGCTGGTGGTTGGTACATTACAATAGATAGCATTAAATATTGAACTGTTATAATATTAACGTGTTTAATTAAATATTTAATTAACTTAAATAATAAATTTATTTGCTTACCAATACAATTTGATTGATTTACTAAAATAAAATTAGGATGGTTTTGTTTGTTGCTTTTTCTAAAATTGGTCAGGGTAAAAGTTATTTAGTCAGGGAAATGTCAGGGAATTTCAAAAGGTCATATCACTAGACACCCTGAATAATCAAAAATTGGCTGTGATATGTGGTTATTTAAAAGATTTAATTTGTCTTCTGATGTTAGTTCTTCTTTTTTAGTTATCTTTGCAAGAAAGCTCTCAAAGTTTTTTCGCCAATGCTGCCATAGCTGAGTTGAGTTTTCAGAATTATGTTCTGTATCAAATCGTGTTGGTTTCAAATAACTTTCTATTTCAGTTAAAATTAATATAAAATTTAATTATGCAAAACTAACAAAAGAACTAAAGTTTTTTTTTAAGATGAATAAATTGTCATAAAAGAGAAAACCTTTGCAAAATGAATCTAGGTTTTATTCATCTTAAAATAATTCGACCATGCAGCTGGATCCCTGACGTGAGTTGAGCAAATTTCCAAAATCAAGTTTATAGGCCTATGTTTTAGGGTTTCCACCAACAATTTGGGAAATAGGTCTACTCAAGAAGGCGTTGAACAGCTGTCTGTGTGTACGCAATATATTAGTAGAATTTGTTTGCACCTAGTGGCCTCGCAAGTTGCACACTTGGCTTCGAACCGGGTGCTTTTATGGTATTTTACGTTTTGATCGATTTTGGGAGAACCAAGCGAGCTATAAGGTCGCGTAAAAAATCAAAATGTGCAGAATAACATCCTACATTTATATTTTTAGAAAACACTCTAAAAAAATTTAATTCTCGTAGTAAAAATAAAAAAAAATAGTTACTTCCGGTCAAAAAAAGTACTTCCGGTTTTGGATTTTTTGGCTAACGAACTCGTCTGAGCCACATAGACAACCAACATGTGTACCAAATCGGACTCAAAATACGGCCGCTAGAGTGCGAACACATATATATATATATATGAATTTTAATGACACCCCAAAACGTGTTCTGTGGACCATGATCGGTGCTCATTTGCTACTCTTGACCTTGGGTCTCACCATAAGGGCCACTGCAATAGCTCATTTTTCCTATGGAAATTCGCTAACTAGACATAACTGTTAGCATGAAAATAAACATTAAATTGTTATTAAGAATTGTACATATGATAACATAAGAATTAAACATATGTAAACAAACAGTATTATGAATTTTTACCACACAAATGAAGAAAAACTTTTTAATTTTTGGATTCCGTTAAAAATTATTATACCAAATACTATTGTGTTGAAATTTCTCACAACTGAATTTTGCTTATCTGCTTGCATTATAGGGTGTTGCATGTTGATGAGTAAAAATATGAAGATGTAATAATTAGCACTGCTTAGTACAGGAAAGTATATGCCATTATTTTTGTTAAATAGTTTTAAATGGAGTGAGTATGGCGAGGAGCGGGAGCCAAAATTTATCCTTGCCCCGGGTGAAATGAGGGTTACTTCTGGCCCTGACTTTGACATTTATTTTAACAAATCAGCTCTATAGTAAAATTCACCTCAGAGTGAGGCGGAAGTTCAAGCCTACGGAGGGTCACAGCATGGTCGACTGGTTTCCGCTCTACTCCGACCAGAATTTTAATTTTTTATAGTAGCGTTATGCAAA
>JAGFPH010000497.1:90143-105110 GCA_018207615.1 Philaenus spumarius
GAAAAAGTTCAACTTTAGGCCTACATAACAAGTAGTAAACATTTTTTGTATTTTTTTCGTAAGAGTAAAACAGTTTCGTAATTTAGTTCTAAATATAACTGTATAAAAACATTTATCAATTTAAAATTTTTTATTTTGAAAAAAACAGTTTTTATGTTCCAAGTACACGACTGGTAACAAACCTAGGCCTAGATTGTAATGTCATTTACTAATATATGCTTTGCCCAAAAATGAAATATTATTATAACAAAGTGTAGAGGATAAATCAAAGAAAAGAACGGTATACTTGTCTTTCCTTAGTTCACAAAAGTGTTTGAGTTATATTTATTTGAATAACAAAATGACATCAATCTAATGACATTTTACCGTCGATAAAGGTCGGACAATAAGGGTGCGTTGAATAACGTGGGAACAAGACGGAGCGGACGGTCACACCAGACCGCTCTAATTATGTACTTTTCACTGCTGTCTAGACAAATAAAAAACTGGTTATTTCTAGTTTTCTTCCCATCGTTAGAAAGATCAAACTGTTCTCTACAAAATGGTGTATAGAAATCTGTAAAAACGTAAGGCAGTGCCTTCTTAATATCGATTGACAAAATGGACTGTTTCATTGGTTGAGAAACGTCCAATCGCAAGGGTTTACAGTAATTATTGAAAAAAAAATTTTTTTATAGTGATATCTGATTGGAAGACACCAACAGAAAGATAAAATCTTGACGAATCCAATGGTATCGTTATAATTGTCAAAGAAATATTATTGTAGATGGTCTTAAACGTTGAAGAAGTGGGAAATAACAGTACAATTGTATGCACATTTGCACACGGAAAGAGCTGTAGACCGATGTGCATATTTTAAAACGATGATTACGTATGTAAATATACGTTTTACAAAAAAGTTGTAAATACAAAAATTAAAGTTTAATTCATTTCCTTTCCAATGGTGCCAGTTTTATTTACGATTGGATGATTCTAAGTGGGTTGGATTATCGATTATGCAAATTCTCGCTAAGGTTCGAGCGGGTTGCGTTGCCCCTCAGAGACTGCAGTCTGCCACTTTGAGGGTTAAAAGAAAAGTATACTGTTTTCCTTTTGAATAAACGTCATTAATAATGTTGCCAATATTAATAATACTGTATAGTGGTTTGTCCTTTCACTCAAGGTAATAAAAATACAATTTCCTGTGGGTCCTGCTTTATAACGTCTCTTGGATGTAGCGTCAACATTCGTTCGTTCCCTTCGTTGATGCTATAACCAAGTTCAACAGCTGTAGGTTTAGAGAATCGTTGACTTAAAATAATGTTTATCATTATTTTACACACTTCAATCCCAATTTTGTAATACAAGAGATAGGTACATGACTTTCTGGAAAAGGTGTCAGATCTCCGAAGATAATCATTCTTTTATGGGCCTATTACATGAATGGACGAATATTATTAGTCTATTTTACAAGTTACAATTTACTAAATTATTAGTACTAGTATTTTGTGTTGCATCAAGATAACTCTGTTAACTAATACTATTACAATTTAACGTACGTGACAATGGAAAAACGTGATAAAAAACATAATTTAAAGATCTGCGTATTAAAAAAAAATTAAGAAAACAAACCTGTCTTGTTTGGAGCGTTTACTAAGATGCCCACAAAAGACATAAAAAATGAAGTGTGGATGGATATTATGACATATTCCCAATCGTTGGGCGTTGTTAAATACCAAGTAATAAAGATGCCGCTTATCTTCGAGACGTTTGGTGGCCTAATGTACGCAAGTCAAGCTTGGTAAGTTAATTTTTTTTACGTAGTTTCTATTATTTTTATTTAGTAGTCAATATAAAAGTGTCAGGTGCAAGTTTATGTTGTGATTAAGTTACACAATTAATTCGTTTATAGGTTAGGTTTTTACTGAACATCCAAGAGACTCCATAGAGTATTGGAATTGTCAGAAAAGCCTCAGATATCTATCCTATAAAACTGAAAGAAATTTCATCATTAGAATAGCACATTTTTCTGTGTTCAGTTTATATAATTGCTTCCAAAATGAGAAGTGAAGGTTAGTTAGTTTGTTGTTAATTGTTTGAACAAACTCATTAATTGTTTGAAGTGAGGTCTACAGAATCTTTTTGTTTTTTCCAACCAAGTACCCCTATTGCTCTTTTTTGTAGGTTTTACCTACATGAACCCTAAGTAAAGGCCTAAAGCTTTCTGAAGCATATCATTCCCTAGCCTACATATTTGTTTAAGAGAGAACAAACACATTAGAGCTCAATTTAGAACATAAATCCTTTATATGTTCATCCCATGAATTACATTTATGTACTGTTATGAATTACATTTATGTTCTGTTTAATTTCAGAATTAAATTGACAACGTCTAATAAACAGGAAGTGGTGGGGGCACAGATCAAATTTTGACTGATGTTGATAAATCTGTGCTAGATATAATTGGGAAAGATTCACCCGTAATTGAAGGACTTGGTTTGACTGACTCGATGGAGACAGAAAATAAGTAGCAAGGCCTACACTAACTGAAGATACTGGGAATGAGAGTAGTGCCACAACTTATGCCTATTCAGGAGTCACTAGGTCAACGTGAGTCAATGGATAGGAGTGAATCAACAGAGAAGGGCGTTTCTCTAAGTAATGTTACTTGGAGAATCAAAAAATCAAGTAAGTAAAACTTACAAGTAACATATGATTGCTCCATAACCAAATTTTATTGTATTCCATTCAAATTCAATGGTAATTCGTCTTCACCTCGCCTAGCAATGTTGCAAAGTGCGGTGCAGAATTTAACTATGTTTGCAGCATGTACTGGAATAACTCGAAGGTAGTTAAGACATGGAAACTTTTCCTTTAATATATCTAGTGCAAATTCTAAAATCCGCCGTTTTTATAACAGACGTCTCTTATATCTTCGCTCACCAGCATAATTTGAGATCTGGTGCAGCGGTGTCATAAGCCAGGTTCTGAGAGGATATTCAGAATCGCCCAAAAGTAAAAAATTACGGAAATGGCCCTTATCCATCTATCTATAAAGAACAGAGTTACGAAGCACGCAGCAGTCATGTAAGCTACCAGGTCAATTTGAGTTAACATAGAAAAACTGACAAGATGCTCCACGTACAAACATGCAGTTGAGCGAGTGCTACCCATGCCGATCTACAAAGGCCACCTAATGTTGGGACAGGGCTTCAATGGGTATAAGAGAGTCACCTATAACACCACAGATATAAGGAAAATTTGCTACTCTGTGAAAAACTTTTCAACTTCATTTTCTGGATATTTTATAACTTTATGCAAAAGGTGCATATTGACAGCTGCCACTACTCTCATTATAGCCAGACACACTGTTGATTTGTGAACACCACGCATACCAGCAGATGGTATGATATTGGCATCCAATCCCCATGCAATGAAGAGCAACACTTAACTGTTGTTTAGGAGAAAGTGACCCACCTTTTATTGAATGCATACATGACCATGCATACAGTACATGACCAATTTCTTGAAAAATTCAACTCCAACAGAACTCATCATAAACCTTTCATTATATTCCATTTGTTAAAAATTCAAAATATGCATTGTCTAAATTGTTTTCTTTGAGCTTGATGGATATATATTCACCTTCATCCGAAGTATCAAAAAGTAAATTTTGGATCATTTTACTATTGTAAACAATGCAATTGAACACTGAACTCAATAAATGTAGTCTCACATAACCTAACAAAAACTTTTAACTACTAATAAAATGCAAATTATTACCGACTATTCATTTGTAAAAATAATATTAGACAACACTGATATTTTGCAGTAACTCATATTATTACTTGGAATAGTGCAACAGAACTTGTAAAAACCACTAATATTATTAGTTTATTTACTAGTAAGTTACTAAAATTTTTCAAGTTACTAGTTAAAGGCTAATATTATTAGTTTGTATTTTCTCATGCAAAATAAAACAGCAGACAAGGTTAGCATGTGATATTTGACAGACTGTTATTCAACAAACTTAGGATACAGAACTGGCCAGCCTCAACAATTGTTTTAGAATCTAAACAATTTCATCAGATCGAAGGAGTTCCCCAGACAGTGTCCACCTTCTAGTAAGATCCTTTAGTTACTCAAACACATCTCAAGGGATTTAACATATCAAATTCAGCTTTTAGTTTTGATGGTGGAAAAGATAATGAAACCATTGAACATATATCGTGAATCCCTTAACAGCTCTAGACAAAAACTAAGGAAGAAATTAGAACCCGACTCAACATTGATATTTTTGAGAGAAATAAAAAAAAAAAAATACTGGACGCGCTAGCCGTGACGATATATGTGAGACACCGAGCTAGCAAGATCAGCTGACCCTGCAAGCTAGTATGAAGAAGTAAGTTTTTCATTATGTATCCTATAATCTTAACTTTGAATATATTTTGAACATGTAGGTACAGTTTAGGCCATATCTCAAGCTCAGTTTATTAATTTTTGTTTGTAATGCTAAGAAATTTAAAACAAAAATGCAGCCCCTAAGAATTTGTAGAGGGCTGAAACTATAAAAAACAAAATACATTCTCAATCTAGTTTACAGGCAAAGAATTTATTTTTTGGTTGTATTTTTTTCAAATCATATACAGGTTGTCTTTTTTTAAATGGGCCACCATTTTTTTCCTGTAAACTATAAATCTGACAGCAAACTTTAAATGGGGGACCTTATCTTGTTTTTTGAGAAATTAAAAAAATATGTAGTTAAAATATTTGTAAATGGCCGCCATTTTCCAATATGGTGGTCAACATTCGAATTTCTTATGGAACACACTCTATTTTATGATGATTTTGGTATGTACAAGTTATTTTAAGAGTTTTTGTTCTTGGTGTTTTTTTTATACAACTATTTAAAAGTTACAGGGTATAAAGTTCTAAAAACACCATAACTGAGTGGAAGACTTTTTTTTTATGGAAATGTTTTGAATCAATGAAAATGCTCTTAACACTAATAAATCATTGTCTAGACAAACAAATAACTTTTCAAATCAAGAAATACGATTTTTGATATATTTTTTAAAAACATAATGCAGAGGAATTAAGTAATAAAACTACAAATTTGTTACACATGAAAAATGAAGTTGATAACAGATGCTCAATATCAGCTGATTCTCATTGTGGCAAATTGTTGTTAATACTGTAGTATGGATGATGTCTTCTAAGCGAAAGCATGTCGTTTTAAATGTAGCCGACAAACTCAAGATTTTAGAATGGTTAAATAAGGAAGCAAATTGGGCTAGTGTAGCTTGGGAGTATGGTGTCGGGACCTCTACAATATCGGACATATTTTATGTAAATATCAATCATCCGGATTATCGATTTTACGGACAAGGTGATTCGATAATCGACCTCCGATAATCGATGCTCTACTGTACACAAAAAATAATGGGTACGGTTCTATATTGCATCTATAAATTATTCTTTGAAATTAAACACCTTTCTAAAGTGGAAGTGCTTTAAATAGCGAGAATAAAAATTACACATTTGTAGTATTGTACAGTCTCTAGGGAAATAATTGTTGATTGTTACTTGCTACATGCAGTTTTTGTTCTGGCAATAAATATAGATTAATTTAATAAAATGTTTACTTACATAAAACCATATGTTGAATGTACGAAATGCCATCCTCCAGCAATAACGTATGATCCATATAGTAATGCCAAAAGTGGAATAATGAATTGGCACACAGAAATAGCAATGTGGAAAGTTTGATTATTTTTATGTTTATGTGCTGTGTATATACAAGCAGGCACTATAAGAATTGCCGGGTACATGCTTTGAAGAGTGGACAGTGCTAATGATAACCCACAAATTGCTTTATAACCTGCAAAAACAAGATTTAAACCAATTATTTTATAATTTCTTAAATTATGTGTTTTTTTATGTAGGGTGTGTTTGATTTTTAAAAAATCCTCCCATCTGTAAGTTCTAACCTGTAAATATGAAGTAATACTTAAAACATTATCAGTTATAGTAGTTTTCATACCTTCATCACTTTGGATATTAAAAGAGAATATATCAGTATAATAATTGTTGTGGTACCGTATTGTTTTTGAGCAGTTTCAAAGACAGCAGAAACAGTAGTTTATGAGCAATAGTTTGACTTTTTTTCATTTTTAGAAGGATAGTTCCTGCTAGGTTTGTTGTTTTTCTTCTTCAAAATAATACAATTACCGGTTAGGATTAGTTTAAAAAACTTCCAATTGTTCTAAAATTGTAAATTTTTAATTGCATTCAGATCGTGGTACACACCTAAGTAGTACATACAACTAACATACACAAGAGGGCATCATAAAAAAAAAATGAAATAATGTAGCCTAGTTCGTTTAAAAGTTGAACCATAATGAGAAATATTTTTACTAAATACATGTCTCATTAATGATAAAAAAAACTCAATCATTAATTTAGTTAGTCTATTTATTATATTTTCAATTTTAAAATGCTGACAAAGTATTTTGTATTATAAGTTTGTTTAAAAATATTTTTTATTTCTAAAAATGTCTAATTAATTACATGAGCTATGTACATCAACTGTAAATATTAATAATTGTTAACACCTATAAAAGCGAGTGTATGTCCGTACGTATGTGAGTATCATATAATATACCAGCTGATTTCATTCATCATCAGTGTGCCCAAACCCAGCGTAGCTTATACTTTGGGGTTATGTTTACCACTTCAATCATTATAATTTAATGTGAAGTTGATTTTTTTAAATATGAGTTATAGGAACTAATATAGGCTATAAGATTTGCTTTGAGGTTATAAACTGTATAGAAATACAACCTTTTATCATCAATATATTCGTTTATACAAATTTAAAGAAGAGGTACATATTCTTTTAGCTTCAGAAACATTCATAGGCCTATATCTTCGTATAACATTTAAACATATTTGATTATAAATTCTGCACTATAATATTAATAACTTCTAAATCATTTGATCTTTATATTTGAAATAAAAAGCAATTAATTAAAAGATAATAATTGTATCTTTCTTTAAATATATAATAATGTACGAGAATATAAATTAAAAAAATTTACAAATAGGCCTACAGTTTTATAATCCCCGTCAGTATAGTTAGGTAGGCCGAAATAAAGTCTGTTGTTTTTAAAAAGCATTTTTTTAAAATTATGTATTTCTGATGTGTATCTAATTAATCTGCTTGTGATTTTTCACAAGGGCTTACAAGTTGAGGCTATAATTATTAGGCATTATAAAATTAAAACTATGACATTCTTTTATCCTTCACAAACGTTATTAGTTACATTAATAAATATTTCTTGCTTTATAATTTTACTTTATGCCAGTAGACTAATGAAGACCCGGAGAGCAATGAATAGCGCATATAAATTGTTATCCAATAGCCAGGTTCGCACCTACAAAGTTCTAACTGTAGTAGACCGGGCTTGTATGTATAAGAGCTTAAAAATTGGCATTTTAATACATTTTTTCTAATTATTCCAAAGAGGTACCAGCTAGTTACAAGAATATTTTTTTGCAACTTTAAAATAGTTTATATGAGTAGCCTAATAACAAATTCTGTATCTAAAAATATTTGTTTTTTTTTACTAGGCAATACACTTGTGATAAATAATGAGCTAACTAGTTATTAACACTATTTTTGAAATGCTAACCAGACCTTACTGATAAGCTCAAAAATAAAATAGTGAAATGTATTATTTCTCATATTAAACATGGATCTTGCAAAATGTTTTAAAGTTGAAATTTCAGTCCAAACCAAATAATCTTTATCTCTTGAAACATATTTTTATATTTAACCCTTCAATGTGTGACTTTTTATGAGAAAAACTCCCCCTGCTGCGGAACTTTTTTTAAGCTTTCAGGAGTTATGAAACATGTTTGTATAAAAACGTTAATAATTAACTTATTTTTTGGAATATTTTAATGATTCTTTTACTAAATTAAACAGCAGATTACATTCTTCTTGGTAATATCAGTAACACATGAGAGTTTATTTGTGATAACATATTTACATACCAGTCAAAAGTTAGTTTCAGTGTGGTAGTCTTATCACAAAACATATAAGAAAACACTAATAAAACCAATATAAAATATTCAAAACACGATTTCCGAACGTATTCAATCAACTAACAAACATAAAACACACTATAAGTGATCAAATGTAAACAAAGACTTAGAAGACACAATGTCAACAATATCACAAATTTGTGTGTTAAAACAGCTGCTGCACTGGTGAACTAATTTCGTCACCAAAAGCAACAGAAGTATCTTATGTTTATTTTTTGCAATCAGAAAACATCTCTACATTATGCTGCAATATCGATCGCTTCGAGATAGTTTCAAGTTTAGCTGCTAGATGGAAGCATCTGATGGAATGTTCCTGAGCGTACACTATACGTCAAAACGCGCCGAAGGAAAAAAAATCCCGGCGTATCACGTACGGCAAAACACGTTGAAGGGTTAAGTATAAAATAATCAGCAACATGTTTTTTTTTGGGGCTAATATTTGATAAAATTTGGGTCCCCCTTGTAGCAGTTAGTAATACACAAAAATAGCTTTAGTGTTACAGTAGAACCTTGTTATCCGAGTTTCCAGATTGACCGAGGCAAATTGAAAATTTTTTTTGTCAAAATCAATTCTGTTAACTTACAAATAAGTTAATGGAACTGGCAGAAGGCCATGCATGGCCTTCTCTCAGGCGCAGAATGCAACAATTTCACACATTTGCAAACATTTGCATAATCGATAATTTAACCCACTTAAAATTATCCAATCGGAATAAAACCGGCACCATTGGAAAGGAAATGAATTAAACTTTAATTTTTGTATTTACAACTTTTTCGTAAAATGTATATTTACATACGTAATCATCGTTTTAAAATATGCACATAGGTTTACAGCTCTTTCCGTGCGAGAAAGTTGCATACAATTGTACTGTTATTTCCCACTTCTTCAACGTTTAAGACCGCCTACAGTAATATTTCTTTGGAAATTATAACGATACCATTGGATTCGTCATGATTTTATCTTTCTGTTGGTGTCTTCCAATCAGATGTCACTGTAAAATTACTATTTTATTCAAGAGGTACTGTAAACCCTTGCGATTGGACGTTTCTCAACCAATGAAACAGCCCATTTGTCAATCAATATAAAGAAGGCACAGCCTTATGTTTTTGCAGATTTCTTTACACCATTTTGTAGAGAACAGTTTGATCTTTCTAACGGTGGGAAGAAAACTAGAAATAACCAGTTTTTTATTTGTCTAGACAGCAGTGAAATGTTTATAATTAGAGCGGTCTGGTGTGACCGTCCGCTCTGTCTTGTTTCCACGTTATTCAATGCACCCTTATTGTCCGACCTTTATCGACGGCAAAATGTCATTAGATTGATGTCATTTTGTTATTCAAATAAATATAACTCAAACACTTTTGTGAACTAAGGAAAGACAAGTATACCGTTCTTTTCTTTGATTTATCCTCTACACTTTGTTATAATATTTCATTTTTGGTCAAAGCATATATTAGTAAATGACGTTACAATCTAGGCCTAGGTTTGTTACCAGTCGTGTACTTGAAACATAAAAACTGTTTTTTTCAAAATAAAAAATTTTGAAATTGATAAATGTTTTTATACAGTTATATTTAGAACTAAATTACGAAACTTTTTTACGCTTACGAAAAAAATACAAAAAATGTTTACTACTTGTTATGTAGGCCTAAAGTTGAACTTTTTCCTTTCGTTACTGAACATTTTTTGTTTCTTGAGCTAATAACTTTTACTATTTCAAAATAAACTAATTTTTAGTGGCATATTTGAATTCTTTTAAGTTTCTTCTACAAAAAAGATATTGAACACTTTTGGATTGGGGTTTATTTACAATTTTTGGCGAATTTTTAAAAATATGCTTGCAAAACGCTAAAAATGGGCTGGCCAATTTTAGCTTTAACCATGCCTGTTCTAGGGTTAAATGTAAGTTAACTGAATTGATTTCGATAAAGAATACATAGCTTGAGAGGATTTTTCATCAATAAGTGAATTTATAATAAAAACTTTTGTGTTAGATAGAACAGAAACAAAACAAAACTATTGTTTGCATCCTGAAAACATTTCCGCTCCTTACCCAACGCAATAGTATGGTGACCTTCTAGTGGACAGGTAGTATAGTGAATGACGCCCGTTTACACTACCCTCCTAACGGCAAAACATTTATGAATCACCATCGATTCCCACAAGTTTTTCCCCCTGTATTTTGTTCTTTTGTTTTCGGTGTTAGTGTTAAACTTTGTGAATGAGAGTGTCATTATGAGTGGAAAGTGAAAGTGTGTTGTTTTATATTTAAATCAAAAATGGGAAGCAATTAAATGAAAAGATGGAGGTGATTCAATAAGAAAGTGGCAAATTATTTAGGTATTAGGGAAGTTGACTGTAGGAGATTGGAGACAAAGTAGATCAGAATTGAAAAGTGGGTATCTCAACGGTATTCAAATAAAGAAGATGATAGACAATCAATGGAAAAAAGCCAGCATGAAAAATCTTCAGAGGCATTATTTTTGTGGTTTTTATTACAGTAGCTTACAGTATCCAATTTCTTTCATTTGAGTAGGCCTACATTATCAAACTTTCTTTGTTTATTTACAACTATATTATTTAAAGCCAAATAGATTTTGAAGTAAGTATGGCTCCAAATTAGCCTATAACGACGTAAATGATGCGGGAACTCACACCTTATTGTGGTTTTCTTACGGCCTACTGTATTATCCGAAGTAGCCACGGTGGCCGTGATTGTTAAGGCGTCAATGCTTTATCAATCGTCATGGCAACCATCAATGGAAAAGGTCCGGGTTCAATTCCCATTGACCCCGAATAATTTTCTAAATGGTTTCTTAACAGAC
Source organism: Philaenus spumarius (assembly GCA_018207615.1). Lineage (NCBI taxonomy): Eukaryota > Metazoa > Arthropoda > Insecta > Hemiptera > Aphrophoridae > Philaenus > Philaenus spumarius. The sequence goes on from JAGFPH010000497.1 coordinate 101,058, forward strand.
ATCGTTGGCTGTGGTTCGGATTCCACGTAAAACTGTACGTCCCGTCTTCATTAGCCTTAAGTGCAAAACAGCAGGACGTTAAACACAAAAAAAAAAAAATTCCGAAGTCTGCCCGGTTTCAATTACCTCGGATTATCTAAATTCTACTGTACATACTTAATTGTTTCAAATGCTACAAAACATTTATTTGGGGATAAAATGATGACATCCAATTTAAAAACAGTAGTTAATTAGCATAATTGATGAGGCCATGATTATGACCTGTATAATATATTGTAACACTAATGTATATACACCATGTATATATAAATACCATTTAACATGGAGTAAAAATAGAGAGCCAAGAAGAGGTTGGCGAATACCGTGGTTGTCTGGGCAGCACAGCTGAGAACTGTATAAGGGTTAAAAAGATAAGCTGATGCTACGTATATAGGTCCCATTCTTAATTCTTCTTTTGTTAAAATCAATTTGCTTATAGATTCTGCGTATCTGCTTTTTTCATTTTCTTGTCTTTCTAACTAAACAAAGCAGAAAACAAATATATCATTGGCACAGAAAATAAATACATGTTTTAATAAAGACAAATAGAGTATAGCATAGATTAGATTAATTATTTTACTATCAGCTATAGGAGACAATTTTTGTTCATTGTATTAGCTTTGTCAATACTTTTTTACATTTAAAGCACTTAATACATTTTTTTACTTTAAAATTACTTTCCTTATATGATACATATCAAACGTATAAAAAATAAAAACACCTTCATCATTCAGTCCAACACGGCAGTCCCATGTATTCTTCTATACAGGGGTGCCCATCCCCCCCAAGCCTCATGGCGCCATCCCCCCCCCCAAATGTAGATACCCCCTCCCCTTATAAACAATAAACCTTAACCTCAGTAGATCTAATGTTGTGAAAATGAATGACCTGAACCCAGCGCACTATACATATCTGCAATACTAATCCAATCAGGAATCAGAGATTTTGTAGTGTTTAAATAAAAAATATGTAATGGTGTAAGAAATAGTTTATTGTAACAACGAATTAAACTACAGTACAGGGTGTTATTAACAATGAAAATGATAAAATATAACTGTATAAGCTAGCAAAGTTGAAGATCTTAGCGACCAAAATCAGTATTTTTGTTGATAGATTGGCTATTTCTTGGAAATTTAAAAGTAAAACATGAAATTGTTTGTACAGTTTTTTATAAATTTAGCATTTACTTTTTCTAATTTCTGTGATTCTTTGAATGATTTATACAATAAAGTAGTGCCGTATTCTTCTTGATATTTTTAATGCAAATTGGTTAATTATAATGTCATTTGGAATTTCTTTGAAACTATCTTTTTCAGAGGCTAGAATTAATAGACTAGATAACCACTTGTCACTCATACTGCTGCGATTTTTTTACAATTTTCAGTACTCATGGTTCTCTCGACAGAACAGCTAGTGACTGCCAAAGAAAGAAGAATTCTGTACATTACAGTTAAATCTGGGAATGATGATATTGGACCATTGTAAGGCAGAATAATACCTTGTTTCATCCACTGGCCTGCCATCCTCTCATTTTCACGTTTCTTTTTGCTTGAAATTCTTTCATTTTGGACTGTCTCTTCTTAATGGATTGATGACATCTCACCGTCTGATGAATTATCACGTTTATGAAGGATGTCTGAAATGTCTACTTCTTTATGCTACTTTGTAAAGAATACTGAAAGTTTTCAATTCTTTTTTTTTAACTCGTTTTTAAACTTATAAGATGTTTCTTTATACAATGCGCCAATCACTTGTCGTTGCGGTGCACTGTGTTACATAACACTTCTCAACATTTGTATTTGATCGCTCTTTTCAACGCTCGAGACATTATTTAAGTCAAAGTAATCTTATCTACTGCACACTGCACTGAAGCTGAACTGACTGACAACAGGACACTATGACAGCTGATCAGCAGGTGGGGTTGGAGGGAGGGAAGGAGCAGTGATAAGTCACACAACTGTGTTTATTTTGGAACCTATGGCCTTGACCGAAGCAATAGGAATTTCTAAGTTCGCGCGGCGGCAGGAGATGGGAAGGGGGTTGGGCATGACCACACCAAGATTCTACTGAAACCGAGAGAATTATACCGACAATGAACAAAAAATATCTTAGTTATAAATTGGTAGATTATTTATTGTACTGTATACTACAATAGCAATACATTTGCCTATAATATTAATGTATTATTGTCATCCTACCGTACATACACGAAATTTCAATTGTGATTCACAAATTGTCTCATTTATTTATAGTTTCAAAAATCCCCCCCAAAATTTGTTTTGATGGTGCTCTGAGCGCCATACCACCCCGTTCTGGGCACCCCTGCTTCTATATAATAAAAAATTCTTTGATTCAAGTAGCTTAACATTTCATTTTTAAAGGTTACGAGTACCTCCTGTGGTCGAAATTCGACCAATTTTGATGTAACGTAACAAAATTCAACATGCTTTTCACCTTTTTAATTTATTTAAAGTATTCAAATTACCATCTCCACGTATCTTAACAATGTTACTTTCAGGGATGTTTAACAATATTTGTTATTATAAGGGATGACAAAAAAGCCTAAACAAAACTTCATAGTTCAATTACACACTAACATACACAGCAACAAATCAGACCTAGAAAACACATTAATAATATAACCTAAATCATCTGTTGACAGCTGTTGAGTAAAGTAAATAACTTATTTATTTAAAACTCAATTAGGTTATCAGCTGTTTAGAACCAATTATTTCCTATTAATTTAGTTGTAGTATATTGATTTGATGCAATTTTAAAACTCGGAATGTAACCAAAATAAAAGTGTAAATCAAATATTTAGTTTCACAGTGACTTAAAACTTGAAATTATCTTTTAAATAAAAAAAGAATGATCAAAATCGGTTAAGTATTAACTTTAGGAAGTGAGTGAATAAAAAGCAGGAATTTTTTTAAATATATAGATTGTTTTAAGTTTATGTCAAAGACAGTTAGTTGTGAAGGATAGAAACTGCTGGTCACTTTGAAGTTTGAGAAAACCTACCTTTTGGCATGGTTAAATTGTGAGTTTTTATTGTATTGTATCTATGTACAATGTACTTCTGTGTGAAACTTCGAATACATGATAACACTCAAAATATAAATTGATAGAAACGTTAAAATTTCAAGATTTTTGAAAAGAGGGTGGCAAGAATCTGTAATGCCTCTTACCAAAAATAGCCCAAAGTGCAGACTTTTGAAGACTTTTAACATCGACTCTTTGAAGCATTTCCCCACACAGTAACACTATATTGAAGATGACAGTAAAATATACCATAATATGCCATCCTAAGAACCGGTAAAGAGCAATAATTCGGCAACCTTTTCAGAACATAAATCAAAGAGTTCAATTTTGTGGACAATGCACTTATATGACTACTCCAATTCAATTGTGAATCAATTGTCAAACCAAGAAATTGTACACTTTTTACTTCAATTAGTTGATAATTATAGCTACAAAAACATCAATGCGCTGCAATGTTTTCTGATCTTTGCAGAGAATGAGATGTAACTTGTTTTTTTTTCTAAATTCAGCATTAGATTAGGTTTGGTGAAATACTCTATGGCTTGATTTAAAGTTATGAAACATTTAATCTCTAAAGCGCTATGGTATTGATCAGATATGATAAGGGTTGTATCATCTTCATACATAAGGGCTGAGCCCAACTCAAATGTAATGGCAGGTCATTAATGTGTAGGTATGTCATCATAACCTGATGAAGATTTGTTTTTAAGACTTTTAATAATTTTGCAGATTTCATTGTTTGTTACTGGGTTTAAGTACATGATGAACTGAGTGGGAAAGATAGCACAAACACAATACCCCATCTTTGAGCCTTTGCCACCCACTTAATTAAAAAAATAAATTGAATATTGCAAACACTTTGGGTATCTTTCATGACATTACCAATCGACTTCAAGGTGATGCTCTGTGGTTTGGAAAACTGTTCGAGTGATCTCGCTTGGTTAATTATATCCCACACAATCTTTCCCATAT
>JAGFPH010000497.1:105210-116584 GCA_018207615.1 Philaenus spumarius
GCATTAAAAAAAAAGCCTGTGAAGTTCTAACTTATATCCTTTAGTCATTGTAAACATATTAAATTAGGCCTAGTTTATTACTCAAAGCTGATTAAAAGGGAGTGGACTTTGAACTTTCTTATCACTCGTTGAGCTTATCTTCAGGGTTTCCAACATTTAGTTATTTGTTTTTTCTTTAGTTATTGTTCTATAGCCTATTTGTCTAACTTCAATTCACAAAATTTAAAGTTGACCCAGTAAAATTCTAACCTTACTTTATGTTGTAGTCGGTAGGTTAAATCTAATCTAGTGCGGTTAACTTGTGTTTATTATAAACATTTTTAGGGGTTGCAATTCTGTTTTATGTATAGAATCTAAAATCGTACTGTGATTGCGTAGTTCAGTGTGGTCTTTTAAACAAATTTTAGGCCTCTTGCAATTCTTTTGTATAGCCTATTACATCTGTAGGCTATTTGTTAACATGGAATGTCAAAGTTGACAATTCTATTATTTTACATGTTTAGGCTACGTTTTTAGCCTACTTACAGCCTCTACAGTAATCGCAGAAATAAGTTGAAGTTAGAATCACTTCATACTTTTCTCAAAAAAAAGATTGTTTGGAAATATATCAGCAGGGTGGTATGTTGTAGGCCTAAACTTAAGACGTTTAGAAATAGAATTGAACAACACAATTACTTATTAAATCATTTTCTTACGTATACGTTGGCACCTCTGCCGCAAGAAGCAAAATTTACAAAATGTTTACAAATTGTTTACTTACCCCTTTTCCATGAATTTAATGGCGTAGAAATTTCCACTCTGTCCGCTATTACATGCTTATATTCTGACAAACTTAGCCATATACGAATTATACCCGCTACAAAATATTCAAGGTAAATGAAGGAATCCATTTAAAATGTTTCTTGAAATTCTTGAAGTGAGGTTAAGTTCCGTGCATTGTTAACACTCAAGTTCAACTTACAGTTACACGCAATGTTTTGAATATGGTTCTGTAAAACTGAAATGTGATCTATTTTTAAATTTATTCATTCTAACATAAATGAATGTTAAAAAATGGCATGATACATTTTAATCTTCATTATATTATAACCAGAGTAACTGACACTCCCACAAAACAACCATTACAAATATTACAAGCATAGATATAATATAGACAGCATACGAGCATAGACTTATACACACATAGACTTACAGACTATAGACGAATATTTCAACCATAGACTCGTGGCAAAAACATAGACTCCGAATGCCATTTAAATCAGTTATTCGTTTCATAATGAATCAATGCACAATCAAACCCTGCCAATAAGTCAGATGTCGATATATAAAATATTCCTACTAGGTAAAAAAGCCTCCCAAGGTCAGCTGTTTTAGATAGGTTAGTAAAAAAAGTTCTAGAGCAAAATAAATCTCCAGAAATAGGTATCAATAGGGTTGTTAACTAAAATTCCCTAAAGTGCCCTTATAATTTTATAACGATGAAATATAAATGTCATTTCATTATTTTTTGATAATAATGACATTTCCTATCACTTAAAAACAAACCTCAAGAAAAATTCAAAATGCATTGACCCTAGATAAGTGGGTGAAGAGATACACCACATAAAATAAATGGTGTATTACTTTCTTAATGTCTTAAGGTGGGATTCCTATGCTACGACTGTAACGGCTGCAGCCGCGCGGCTCCAGACGTAATGGACTCCTTATAATGGAAGTAAATGGAACCCATTCCTAAGGAGCGTCTAGCGTCGCGCGACTGCAGCGACCCCGGTGAGGCGGCTTGAGCCGTACGACTCAACTGCTGACATGAGCAGTATAGTCGTAACAGTCGTGGCGGCTGGAGTGTTTTTTTTACTGTGTTAAAGTATTTTGTGTCTTTTAAACATGGATGATTCTAAACTCATTGAGCTTGTGCGAGGACACCAGTCTATTTATAACCCTAAACACCCAAAATACAAAGATTAGGGTATTCTCTGAATTAGAATATTCTGAAATTCTTCTTCTCGCCTTACTTGGTACAATAGATTAGAATCGGCTTTTTGAAGATGGGCCAGTAATAACAATTCTTCTTCCTCCTCTTCCTCAAGTAGAAGATACGCAGCCAAAAATGATCTATCTGCCATGACGTTCTAATTGTAACTGTACTAGTCGCGCCATAAGAATTTAACCAAGCGACTCGGATCGTACGGCTCTGATCACGCGGCTGGAGCCGCGCGGCTGTAGTCGTTACAGTCGTAGCATAGGAATCCTACCTTTATGGCGTTCCGGTACTGAGGCACATAGGCTAGTATGTTTAAAAATAAACTTTTTATTCATAACAATAAATAATTAAAAACATTTTTTGAAAATTGCAGGCGGCCGTAGCACAGTTTGGTCTTCTGAACTTGGATCATCACCTCAAGAGGGTACACTATTTTATTTTATTTTATTTCAGGCAGCACAAAAATGTCTCTATGACCCCTATACTGCTTTAAAAATAACTTCTATGATTCTGTTCCTGTTGTCAACACTACTCATGCTTGTTCTGTTCATGCACTGCTGTTGTTCTCGCTCTTGCTTGTCAATACAATACAATTTATCTTTATTTGGGATCAGATACTTACATGTTACTACTATAAAGTCTCATTCATTGATGGACATAATCAATTTCTGGAATTGTTTCAGCTCCTTCATTTTCTCCTAAGAATCAGTATCAAAGTCTTCTTCGCCTGTGGCGTAGCTTATACTTGTAAAGTTTTAATCCAATAACAATTATTTCTAATTAATCCATTTGATAATAAAAATCCGTTTAACTACATGTAAGTGTGAAATTCTTAAGTTAGGTTCTTGGCACGTATAATTTTATTTGAAAATAGTCTGTAGATTTTGTTTGTTAAAAAAAAAGAAATGTTTACCTCAAATCAAATTAAATCAGATTTATTTTCACAAAATAAGCACATTTACAGTCAATCAATATGACTAAACAACAATAAAATTTAATTGCATAAACTTAAATAGAATGTGTAAGCTGAAATAGAATTTTTTTAAATATGTACTGTAACAATTTTTTTGGCTTTACACTTTCAAGAGAACTATTGATTAAGAAAAAACTAGTAAAAAAAGAATTAGTTCGGTTTGAAAAATTACATTCATGCAATCATACATAAAAATAACAAATTATAATCTATCTTAATCAAAGTTAGCTCAAGTTCATTATTAACTTAGAAAAACACATTAAATATAAAATATTATACATTGCAGAGCAGCTGCAGAAACTTAATAAACTCTGTTAAAAACTGTTAAATAAAAAAATAAAAAGTTAACAGGTAAAAACTTTTACATCTTGCCAAGACGTATGAACAACGTAAGACAACAACATAAAACAAATAATGACTTAAATGTTACTTTTCTGGCTTTAACTGATACCAAATCATTGATTAGCACATCTGAGTCTAATTTTCTTACTTCTTCATGTTCAATCGAGAGTATCGCAAGATTCGTCAAACGATCTTGTCTTAATGAAGACCTTGTGGAAATGCTAGAAATCTTTTTACTTTCAACTTGTAACCTAGTTTAAGACTAGCCGTATATCTTATTGTTATTTTATCTCCGACTATGTTTTTGAGTAATTTTTCCAATTTTCTTAGAATCAAAATCAGGTGATACCTATACCTTGGTAATTAAGCGATGCCGTCATGGCGGTGCCCCCGGCGGGGGCCCTCCCTGCCACCCACTTGCTACGCCACTGGCTATCACGAGACGTTTCTGACTCTTCTGCCGATTCCGGCTCATCAGCTGACTCCTCTCGAAGATTTGGGACACTTTTTCCTGGTTCAACTTGCCAAAACAGCTTCTGAAAAATGGCTTGAGAGATTGTCCCCTATGAAAACTCTCAGTAGTGACTGTTTCTGCAGGTATGGTAATGCTACTGTAAAATACCAGTCCTCAAAATGGATTTGGTCAAACCAGCCACTCATTGTGCACTCATAACATATGCTCTTAATATCTCCCGAACGCCATGAGTCATAAAAATTTTTGGTTTTGTATACTACGTAAAAATTGGTAACAATTTACCGTCACCACTGCAAGAAAACATCAAGCTCGTTGCAGATTTTGCAAGGTCGTTTACTTTTTTAACCCCTTCTACAAGCAATTTTTTTGTTGCATGGATTGTTGGTCAGATTTGTCTCATAGTAGTTAACGATGCTACGAGTTTCTTCAAGATTGATCAAATACGCATTTATTGTTTGCGTAGAAACGCCTGCTCGTGCCCTCTTGATATTTTGGCTCATTCTTAAACTAAGCTGCTCTTTGTGTCTCTTAAGGAAGGAAATAAATCAATCCTCAACTGGTAGATTATTTCTGAATTTCATTACGGATTCCTCCCTTGCTTGTCCAAGTATCAATTGACAACAAGATGCAGATCCATATATTACGGGAAACCCCATTATGCAAGAAGAATGATTTTTGTCTGAAAAAAGGAAGGTTTTAATAACCAACGTTTGCATTATAACATACCTATGTTTATTATAGTAGACTAGGGCTAAATTATATTTTCTGACGTTCTTCGGGCAGGTACATGTACCTATGACCAACAATATATTTTTGCGAAGTGAAATAATGAGCCCTACCTACCTTTCAAAACAGACTACTCCATGGAACTCAAAGTTGTCTGCCCACCATGCTAATTTTAGTGAGTATGTTAGATTTTTCGGAAAATCTTCATTTTGTCTATTTGATAGTTTTACGCAGCAGCACACGTCATTAATTTCCCGCATCTTCCTGCATTCACGGCTTTTTCTAAATTAGAATTGTATTGTCGCAAAGGTTTTGTCTCAGGGGGTCTCTTATAACCTTGGCATGTTTGTTTTATCTGAAAAAAAAACAAAAGAAAATGAATTTGGTTGAATTTACATACGTATTATTTTACCCCGGGCGGACCAAAATAAAACATTTTTTATTTTTTTTAACCTGTTTTGATTATGGAATTACAACTACATATTATGAATCATAGTGACATTCCTTACCATATGTGACAAATTCAGCCTTATTGAATTGCTGGATCAGTGTCCTGCAAGCAAAGTTTCCAACTCTTTCAAAACTGCACAATATAACCTCAAAACGTAAACAAACCAAATGTGCATGAAAATTGGCGGGAAAAATCAAGTGACTGCCAAAGACATTAATACTAACCCATATGGACTTTAGCACACCATTGTTGCCAACATATACTTTCAAATTTAATTACTGGGATTTTTTTACAACCCCTGCGTTTTGTATCAGTTTACACCATTGTATCAGTTCACCACGTTTTACAGTATCAATAGGGTAACCAAATGTTTAAGGATATGCTGAATCATTATAATAAGTAAGATGAGAAGGAGCCAAAGGCAGTGGCGTAAATAGGATTTTAATTTGGGGGGCGATTAACCTAGAAAGAGGCACTACCGAGAGATCCCCTGACTTGATAAGATAACACTTGATATGTCTGTATAGAGAATGCTTTAAACTAACATTTCGTGTGAACCAAATATGATTTGCTAGAAAGGTGTGTTTTGTAAGGCCATGGGAAAGTCAGCATTTTGACGTTTCATCTGACGGTTGAAATTCAAACCTAACGGATTTTTATAACATATGTAGAATAGCCTTTGTCAGGCGCGTGGTTGTATTGTATGTATGGATGGGAGGTTTCTATATTTGTTCTCACTTTTGTTATTCAAATAATTCTAAGTCAAACACTTTTACGAAAAGATAATTTACAAGTGTACAGTTCAATTCTTTGATTTATTCTCTACACTTTGTTATAATAATATTTCATTTTTGGGCAAAGTATATATTCCTAAATTGCGTTTCAAACTTGGCATAGTTTTGATAGTAGTCTTGTAGTAGGAACATAAAAATTGGTGTTTTCAAAATAAGAAATTTGAAATTGATAAATGTTTTTATACAGTTCTATTTAGAACTAAATTACGAAACTTTTCTTACCCTTATGAAAAAAATTACAAAAAATGTTTACTACCTACTTGTTATGTAGGCCTAAAGTTAACTTTTATTTTTCGTAACTGAACATTTTTGTTTCTTGCGCTAATTACTTTGTAAATTTTACATCTATCATTTTTGTACTGGCATATATAAATTCTTTGAACCTTTCTCTACAAAAAAGCTATGGAACACTTTTGGTTTGGGGTTCATTTACTACTGTGGCGAATTTTTGAAAAAATGCTTGCAAACCCCAAAAAATCCATTTTTGTTAATGTTGCCAGTTTTAGGGTTACCGGTATATGTCAAAACAGCAGTATTTTAAACCTTTTAGATTTTATTTAAAAAAAAATTGTATTTTTTTCTAAATATTATTATTTGTCTTTCCCCTTTGGGGGGTGATTGATCAGCCTGTTCACCCCTCTTATTTACGCCACTGGCCAAAGGGGCCTATTTTCTCAAACTTAAGAGAAACTTTAACTTGATACTACTTGTTGAGTAATTTATTTTGAAGGATTGAGTTTTATGTAATACATAGACTAAAGATCCAATGTCAAAAAAAGAATTTATTTTTTCCAGAACAAGACAATTTGTTATCTCTTCATTTACAATAAAAAAAATATTTTAATTGTTGAAGTTGTACAATTTTAATTTACAGCACCTCATAATTTAAAAGCTAGATTACCGATTATTACCGGTTAAATCTAGGTAACTGTCACTGTATATTTTCTTCCTTTTCAAAGATTGCAGATTTTTAATGATCATTACAATTAATTTATTAAGTTTGAGTCAAATTATAATAAATTATAATCTTTAGTCATCAGAATCAGAAGTAACATTAAGTACAATAAAAATTCTTTTTATAATAATGTAAAAAAACATGTTAATTAGCAAATGTAATTATTAGTTACCGGTATCATCACATATATTATTTCTCAAGGCCATTTTTTTGTCGGTACACCATAACTTCCTTAATACATCATAAAATTACACGAATGAGGCATCATTTTAAAGCTTTCCTCAACCGCTACACCGGAAAAATATACAAAATACAATTATACGAAAAAATCAAAAAAAAAAAGAATCCAAAAGTAACAGTGATGTAAGATCAAGTAAGTTGTACGGATATTTTCCTGGCGTTGGCAACACTGACGATAACAATACCCAGCTGGAGAGCGCCGTTACGCCACTACATTGCTATTTTTAATTAATTGTAAGCGTGGTTATAAACAGCATTGTGGATACACCTATGTGTTGTTGTTTACCTTCTGCAAGTTGGTAACGCACTATACCCACTATACAATACTAAATATACGGTGTGTACTCTAATTAAGTGGGATTTAAGTAAGTTAGAATGCGAATGCTTCGCACGGGTAAGCTAGTGTTATTAATTTGAATTGTGTTTGGATGACACAGACATAAAAACCCACTTAATCAAAGATTTTGTCTCTTCACAGGTTATCTTATGTAGATCTATGTAAGAAATCATTATGTGTACTTTAAACGTGAGGTATTATATAGTTTTGATCAAAAGATGTACATGTTCTAGCTCTGTACAGTTTGAAAACTCTGTGCTCCCCTTTGAAAACTGATGTGAAGCCACGCATCCCCCCTACCACCTTCTGTGGTTGATACATACAAGTAGTACAATTCAATGGGAATTTGAAACTGAAGCTTGTTATTAAATGAAAATGTAGATAATTTCACATACAAAATGTAATATTACTACACATAACTTTATTTTGAACACGTTATTATCAGAACATATGAAATCAAAGAACTAAATACAAATTTATTTGAGGTAATCTAGGATCTATTTTAGGTTGGCATGTAATACTAGTAATTTTCACAACATTAATGAGAGGGCTGGCACTGTTTGTCCTTGACAATATTTTGAAAATTATATTTTTTTAATACATTCACGTTTCTCTTGATATTCTTTTACAACTCCCAAGGGGGTCACAACCCCCAGGTTGAGAATCCCTATTCTAGCAGGTCTATTTTGAGCGGATCTGTGTAAACACATATTTGGAGTACTGTGAACTTGAGGTGATATTATAGTTGTTTCAGAATGAATTTGATGATGACCTGTTTGAGAAGATGAATTCGTAAGTTTACAGATTCGTTTGTAATTGATGGCATTGGTGTTTTGTACATCTTTTCTGTCTCCTCCTTGTTAGGAGATAGTGTGACAGTCTCTTTTTTGTTAAAACGTATTGTAACATATGTCCTTGTCTTCAAAAAAATCTCTGGTTTTCTGATTTTGAACATCTTTAACTTTAGTGGGGCTCAACTGATTTATTCAGAGTGTAGCTGTAGCTGTCATGTTACTTAATAGTGAAGTCTCCCAAAACAATTTATACCACTGTCTGAATTTCCATTTAAGGTGCCCTCTGTAATTTCTTGCTTGTACACAATCTCCAATATTAAATGATCTAGTGATATTTGGAATTTTAAGATATATTGATATATCGATTTATATATCAATATATATTGATATATTGATTTCCTTAAGATTTCTTTTTGAAGGTATCATCATGTCCAAGCATGTTCGAACTTTTCTGCCAAGATGAAGTTCTGCAGGTGTTAGTCCATTTTCAAGTGCAGTAGCATGATATTTTAATAAAAATCTGTATAGTTTTTATTGTAGAGAACTTTTTCTAAGCTCCATTAGTATTCCTTTTGCTTAAACACTACCTTATGTTAAGCTTGGTCATTTACTTCAAGCTGCAGGTATAGTTCATGCAATTCCATATTGAGTGTGAGATGCACAGAAGAGGGGAAGGTGTACACATTCAAGTTTGTACAAAGATCTATTGTTTATTTATCAGTCAGAGACCACACAGAGTCTCATGAAATATACTACCACTGATAAATAATGCTGTCACTTTAGTAATCAAATCACGTTTCACCAATAGTAGCTGTAATGTATTTAAGATTCCAGGGCAATATGAAACAATCAGCCGAACTTCTTTATCTACACACTTGGGTTTATGTTATGCCTATTGTTCAGGTCCGTTTCTTCTTTGCCAATAACTTCACAACAATGGCAAATAATAGTTATAATAGGCAGAATATTGTTGAAGGCCAACACCATCCAAAACTTTGTGCTAAAAAACTAATCCAGCTATTAAAATTTAATTTTTACTCACTAGGTACTTATTTGGATTTAAATAAAGTTAATAAACCAATAATTACATCATTTAATTATTTTTTAATCCATCAATATACTATAAAATTTTTTTAAATTAATTGTTATTTTAATTCAAATTAAATTTATTAAATTGAAAAGTGGTTGTCTGACACCTTATTTTCAACTGCAATTTATCGAAAAATTCAACAGTGAAAGCTGTTAATAAAACTTAAAAACAAATTCTCACAAATATTTCGTTTATTTAATTAAATATGTTTCAACTACCACTTTGTCATATTTATTGATGCACAAGTTACAGCAACTACATTTTAACTATAACAATACAGAAATATATAAATGTAATAATTATATAAAGGAAATAATTAAATTGCATTTGAAAATAACATATCACATTTCCACTCAAAAACTTAAATTAAATTAATATTTTTGAACAGCATAGAAACAAAATTTTCCTTAAGTAATGAATTTACTGTAAAATAAAAAATCCTTAAGAAATTAAGTTTCAAATAAGCTTAGTTATTATTTTTGTATTTATAAAATACGACTTTAAACCAACTAGTGTTATAAAATCCTGAATATTTGCCAGTTGAGAAATATTACCTCTAATTAGGACAATCACTTTATTGTTGGACCTTTATTGTTATCTCGTAGATTATTGATACTATAAACCTTCCTTGGAATTAAACAATTTGTTTTCAACATAAAAAAACTAGCGGAAATTATCCAATATTCATTATGCGTTGTAAGGAAGTTTGATAAAAAATGTTTCGCCAAAGGATATCTGAAATGTTTCTTTAATTACATAGACAACAATTACTGGGAGAGACCCCATGTTTGCTTCTTATGCCAAACATTTCCACTCTCTACACACTAACTTTACAATATTTAAAAATGAATTTGTAGGATTAATTTAAACCTTAAAGTGAACTTAAATTATTAAGTTTAAAAAGTAACAGAAGTTAAATATACATCTACATCCTATACAGAAACTGACAGAGTAATCCCAGCAATAATGTATAGCCCAGTCGGTATAGGTTACAACTACCAGTAATTTGCAATACGGCTGATTTTATTTTTATAAGTACCTTAAAGTATGTAGATTAACATAAAAAAAAGTTTACCAGTCTATCGATTTCCCAAAGTCGAAAAAAAATCGATTATCATTTTTTTTTCGATTATCCTTAATATTTCGAGATGGGATGAAGATAGAGAAAAATAAAAAATACCACCGTGTAGGGGAGGTATTTTTCAATAAAAAAGGACATATGTATTTATTTCGTCCGAGTAATGGTTTGTCTGAAAAAAATTCGATAATGCAGGTATGAATTTTGCAGCAGGGGAAATCACTAAAAGGGGACATCTTATTCATATAATATGAAGCGTTGGCTCATTCTAAATTGGCCTAATTTTAATATATCGAATTGAATCTTGACATAGGAGTTAAAATATATATTTTAAACATTTATGCTGAGTCTCAGCTTGTTATATTGAAAATTACCCGATCTAGAGCCACTTGACTTATCAATGGTTTTCTCGATTTTAGGAGTAGGCCTACCGGACCCACCAATTCATTTTAAATAGCTCCAGTTTAGAAACTTTTCAAAATATCAACCTCAAAGTTTTTTTACAAGTTAAATATATAGATTAAAACAAGATCAAGGAGTATAAACCTTTTTTACTTTCCTTACCCTATACTAGGTAAGGTAAGTATTGCGATCGACCCAAAAATTCGATGTCGAGTTTTCATAATATCTTTACGTTTCAAGGCCCCCTGAGTCCAAAAAATGCATTTTTGGCAATTGGTCTGTCTGTGTGTCTGTGTGTCTGTGTGTCTGTGTGTCTGTGTGTGTGTGTGTGTGTCCGGAGTGCACAGGGCAAACGGCTTGACGGATCGAACTGAAATTTACAGGATAACTTCAAACACGTAAACAATTAAACCCATGTAAATTTGAAGCAAATCGGAGGTGGTGTCTTACCGTGGGACCAGTTTTTAGCACATTTTTGGTATTTACTCCAAAACCCCTCTAACGATTTTGATTAAACTTTGCTAACATACTCTACTCAGACCCCCTTAACACGCTATGTACGCTATATACCCTTAAAAATTCGTTGAAAAAAGTTATTACAAAAACGCAAGTTATTTTGTTTGTATCTCCGAAATGGCTGGTCCTATCGACTTGAAAATGGTCTCATTCGATTCAGCGTCCAAAAGAATGTCAAAAAAGATACCCCACTCAACTTTTTCCATTTTTTCAAAAATTG
>JAGFPH010000497.1:121787-138866 GCA_018207615.1 Philaenus spumarius
AAGCAGAAGAAGCTATATTTTATTTTTGTAACGCATAACGTTACAAATTAGGTCAGATTATAAGGTCAGCCAACAGTTTTAACCACTTCTTCAATATGCTTCTTCTTTTTTGTTTCCTTAATGACTTTATTTTATGCCAGTCTATAAATATGGGTGATCAAAGTAAAGCGCAGGTAAGTCGATAGTCAGTAAATATGTAGGTACTTTGTAGGTTCCAACTGTAGCAGACTGGATCTCAGCCTCTATACTACCTTACTTCCCCGTTACTTAGTACTCCAGGAGTTAAATAAAGAGTGTATAGAATCAACTCGACTGAGGCCTACTCTTGGAAAACTAACCAAAAAATTAGATTCCATTATTTTCAATTGTGCTATCAGCTATTAATGGAAATAGTAAGCCTACTGATGCATGAAAGAGTTCAACATGTCAGTTAAGAGGAGATATAGATTAAAACGAGATTATTAAAACATCACTGAAAATCATCTTATTGTAGTGTTATGAATATAAAAGACTCAGAACCTTCTAGGTGTAAGGCTTTTGTTAGCTTTAAAATTTAACATTTATAATAAAACTAGCACATTACCCGCGGCTTCGCTCGCATTGACCTTCAGTATGTAAATATATATATTTTTTTAAATCAGTTGTGGTAGGTTGGTACCTAATAATATATAGCAATAGATGGAGTAATAAATTTCAAAACAAAATTATTTTGTGGAAACATTATTTAAATTTGTTTATTTACAATACTTCTTTGTATACTACATTTTTTGTTTTTCTTTCTGGTTGTAGAATTACGAGGCTGTTAGCAGAGCTTACACGAGAAGAGCCAACGTAAAATTGTCCATGTGAAAAACAGTAATTTCTTAAATCAATGCCTGCAACTTTTAGTGACTGACCCTGTGATTTATTAATGGTCATTGCATAGCACACTTTGATTGGGAATTGTAGTAGTTTGAACATGAAGGGATAATCGAAAGGAATCATCGGGATGTGTGGTATAAATACCGTTTCTCCAGCTTCACAACCTATAAAAATAGTTGCTTCTATCACATTGTTATTTACAGACTTTACTTGCAATCTAGTGCCATTACATAGCTTTGTAGGTACCAGATTCCTTAACAACATTATTGGCGATCCAATTTTAATATTTAAATCATGAGGAGGCAGACCTGTTGGATTTAAACTTTGTAGAAACTCAACTGGATGGTTTACAATTTCCTCTGCTTTCACCATAAAGTCAATAGATTTGTATTTTAATTTCTTTGTAGGGAGTTTATCTAATAAAACATCATTTATGATTGTGGCTGTGTCATTCTTAGGGGTGAGAATTGATCTTTCCATTAATCAATTTGTATCTTTTAATTTAGACTCGCTCAAACCAGGATAAATCTTTTCACACAACGTTTTCAAATCACTGACAAATTTACATAAGTTTTGTGGAATATTAACTTTGCCATCTTCTTCCGCTAACATTCCATTGCCAATTTCAAGAAGTAATTTGGAGAATTCTTCAGTATTATTGTTGCCTTTGAGATGAACTCTCATATTAATTTTTAAAGATAAAACCGTAATTTTGGCCACAGGTATGATGATTTGAGGCAGGCATTTACTTCGTCAGCACGCGTACCATGTGGAACAATTGGTAGAGTTTGCCGGAAGTCCCCGGCGAGTAGTACTGTCATACCACCCATCATACATTTACTATTCCGAATGTCTTGCAGCGTTCTATCCAAGGCTTCAATTTCTCTCTTGTGTGACATAGTGCATTCATTCCATATAATTGATTTGCAGTCTGTAAAGACTTGAGCTGTATCACAATGTTTTGAAATATTACAGAGTGGACTATCATAGGAGTTTAAGTTTAAAGGCAATTTAAAAGCGGAATGTGCGGTTTTTCCACCGTGTAATAAAGTTGCAGCTATACCTGATGATTCTACGGAAATGGCTATGTTTTTGTCTCTCCTAACTGTTGCAAGTAACAGATTTATTAAAAAGCTTTTTCCTGTTCCACCTGGGGCATCAAGAAAGAAAAGTCTTCCATTATCTGAAATTATGCTATTTTTGATCTCTTCATATACATATTTTTGTTCAGTGTTTATTTTAGTAAGGTTCTCACTAACAAAATTAGAAAGTTTCTCTTTGTCATAGGAAATTTCCTTAAGGTATTCACGATAGACGCTTTTGAAGTTTAGGTCATTAGATGGTGATGGAAGGCCAAACTTTTGGAGTGTTTGGTTTGACATTGAAAATACTACATCTTCTAAAACTGCTAAACATTTGTTGTTAATAATATATTTAGAGTAATTAATTTTAACTTCTTGAAACTCTGTCTCCATCTGCCTTTTTATATCTTCAGAAAAGCTGTCCTTGTGGTTTTCCCAAAGTCTTAATGGATCAGACAGTTGAAAAATACCAGCATAACAGCAAATAATTGTCTTAGTGTGTAAGGTGAGTCACAAATGGCGGCTTCTTCCAAAATATGTTGCCAGTGACTGTCATCCTCCAACAGACCTAGTGCTGGGCAAGCAGACTGATAAGTGGGATGCACAACACCTGACACGGTTTTAAGGTCATTGAAGCAAGTAGGTCCTCGAACTTCGTGTAGCAGGAGATGTAAGTAATAACACTCTGCATTGTTTGGATGAACGGTGTACACTCGACCAATCATATCATCATGTATGATTTCTTCATGACCAGGAACTGGTTTACCTTGTTTCCTTTGGGTAAACGTTTTATTTTTCCAAACATAGTGTGCTGGAACCTCACTATATAAAAGATTTCTTGCAAAATCATCTTTTTTACAAAGTTCAAAAAAATGCTAAAAGGGTAGTTTTTAATAGATTTTCTACTGTTGTAGAACAGTATCAGGTGTAAAATAAACCCTTTGACCGTTCTCGAGGTGGACAGCTAGGTGCATAACTGGTGGATACCTTTCATGAAATGGGAAGAATAATATTCTCCATGCAGCTTCTGAATTGCTAATATAGCGCCCTGTTTCGTAATTGGTTACTTCATCCCATTCATTTTCTACACCAAATGTTGCTTGATCACTTCCCTTGTTAACATATTTGCAGACATATTTAATAGACTTAACAGAATTGCATAACTCAACGTTAATGTGAGCAATAAATGTTCGGGACAGAATTGGGTTGTAAGGAATTATCCACCGATTATCAAGGTCTATTCCATTAATATTAACTGTATGGCCACCATCAGACTGATATCGTCTACGGTACAGGGGATGGCCATCATCAGCAGTTAAAGTCTCCTTGCATAATGAAGGAGACTTATGTTACAATTTCCCCTATTCCTACATGGAGATTTTCTGTTCATATTTCCACATGGTCCATGAATCATTGTTAATTTAATTATTTCATAAAGAGCTTGATCATGGTTTCGATCAGGAATCTCAGCACTTATAATGCTGTCGATTTGTGAAGGCATGATTTTGTCTTTAAACCATAGTAAAATG
Source organism: Philaenus spumarius (assembly GCA_018207615.1). Lineage (NCBI taxonomy): Eukaryota > Metazoa > Arthropoda > Insecta > Hemiptera > Aphrophoridae > Philaenus > Philaenus spumarius. The sequence goes on from JAGFPH010000497.1 coordinate 125,260, forward strand.
TGGGCGTGAGGTAATCCCCGTTTTTTCCACTCCACTGTGCACATGTAACACCTACTTTCCCCAAAAATACAGCCTTTAGTCAAGAGAAGTATACATTTTTTTACTTTTATGTGGAAAACTCTTGCAATGATATCGTGTCTATCTTGAGCCCGTTGTGTACCAATTAATGCTTCTTGTATATCTGCCCACTTTGGGTTGCATGTGAACATTATAAAAAGATCAGGACAACCATAATGACATACATATGTCATGGTGTCCTGCGTTCTTTCATGCATATAACGGGGCCCTCCTGTAAAACTTGAAGGTAGCACTACCAATTAACCCACATCTTTAATTTGTCCACTAATAAAATTAAGTCTTTCTATCTCTATCTTAGCTTATACATCAACCAAATACTAATTAAGAAGACTGCGATAGAGTAATATATAGTTTTCTTGCCCTCTCTTTCCATAATCTGATAAGAATAAAAGTCTGAAGCAGAAACCGTTTTCTTTAAAGGAGTTTTGGTATTTGGATCGAATTGTGGAATGTTAATGGAGTAGCCATCTTCTCCATGACAGAAAATCAGTGGATATTGTAGAGTGTCATACGAACGATGTGTCTCGCTGATTTGCACCAACTTAGTGTCTCTACTATGAATAACGATGTTTCGTTTTTCAAATTCTTGACCAACAATCAACGAAGCCACTTCACTTGTTGTTGGAGCATTATATCGGCCTTTATGTTCAGATGGAGGTTTTCTCTTTGCATTGATCACAACTTTAAACTCGTCGCCTTTTGGAGCATTCTCCATTGCGGTTTTAAAATCTCTTATATAAGGATTATGATTGTGTAAAAGTTTTTGAAGTTATACAATTATGCCAGAATTTAGATAAGGAAAAACTTGGGATCTAATTTTTGACTCTTTTTCATCATTACCAACAAAATAAATGTATAAAAATGATGGGACTTCCTGTGGAAAAGGTAAAAGACTATGGTAAATCTGGCCTTGGATCTTAAAGGTTGGCATAAAGTTTCCTTCACGTACCTCATTTGCACCAAAAAACGTCATTTGAAAACAGCTATTGTATTTTCTAAAATTTGTTAAAAAAATGTTGAGACTCTGGATGATTGTTAGTAACTAGGCTTTGTAGAGATTCAGGACCCTGTTCATGGTGAGGGAGTTTTACTTTTCCATTCAAGCAACAAAGACCTGGGCTTTCTTCTTTCCATTTTTTTGCGTAACAATGTTTAAAAATATTTTGTTCAAACATAGAAACAATCCTGTCATTAATGCAATCGATATTGGAGTCGTAATTAAATCCAGATAAAAATTAAATTTTCCATAGTATTAATCGTCTATTTTTGTTGTATATTCTAACCGTTTTTTGACTGACATTTGGGTTTTTTCTGTATATTTTTTTACTGCCTTTCTATTGACATCAGGGTTCCTATCTGTATATTTCTTTACGGCTTTCCTATTAACATCAGGGGTTTTCTCCATATATTTCTTTACTGCCTCTCTATGTACATCAGGGTTTTTGTCTTCATATTTTTTAACGGCCTTCCTATGTTTTTTAACCTTACCTATATTTGTAAATCTTACTGGCCGTTTTTCCCTCTTTTTTTGTCATTAGGTTGTTGAAAGTTTGATAAATTTACAGAGTCAACAGATTTGTGAATGTTAATATGCACATTAGTTTGGCACTGGTTATTGGGAATATAGTTGCCATCAGAAGAAGGGAATACACTGTGAGTTTTATCATTGCCAAGGATTATATCATTTAGTGTAGTGTCGTCGAAGATATCAACATTGGGCTGTTGTAGGTGAGGAGCGTCATATTGAGGTATGAGTGGTTCAAAATGTGCTGACATCATATTGTAGTGCTCCTAAACCGTAATATGGGCCTAGAGGTTCTAAACTTATATTTCCATCACGATATATCACAAGATGGTATGGCAATATTTCTTCGGCTGCCTTAATTTCACATGGGGTGGCATATGTTGTGTGAAGGGACATGCTCGCCTGGTACTCAGCTTGGCTTGTATAAATGTTTCCACAAGGCAACATTGTAAACAGTTGTGTAACTGTTGCCAGTTATTACAAACATGTTGTACGACACTTTGTCGCAATTGATACGCCTGCAAGAAATTTCCAATGAGCAAGTATGATAACGAATAGAAAATGCATGAACCATAACCTTTAGAAGATACTATACGACGAGGCACCATATAATTGTCAATAACAATAGGCTCCATTTTGCACAATGAGGCATCATATAGTTGTCAATAACAATATGCCATATTTTGCATCATACTTAACATGTTAAAACTATCCCAACATCACAAATGTATAACATGTGTTGAATTAAATTTGAAAAGAATAAAATTAACAAAGAAATAAAAACAAATAAATAAAGAAACAATAATTAAAACTCACAGTGTTCACTTAACATGTTAAAACTTTATTTTTAAAAATATTAAAATCACAAATGTATAACACGTGTTGAAGTAAATATGATTAAAAAGTAAAACTCACGTACATTAATGAAACAGTATTCAAACAAAGTATGTTTTAACATTATAATAAGTTTTAATTCATTACACATAAATAAACTTTAGCAGAAATTATTTATGTTTAGATCAGCTGTTTTTTTAAACATTTTTATTAAAACATATGGCTATCAAAACTTTGTGTTATCTCCATAAGGATTGCATTTGAACTTTGGAAGACCGTGAGGCGGAGCCCTGATGGAATTTCGCAAAATACCTTCTTAGTGCTCTTCTAGGGCTTGAGATAAACGTTCATACCAAATTTCAGCTTCCTAGGTCTTTTGGTTGTCGAGATTTTGTGATCAGTCAGTCAGTGAGTGAGTGGTATTTGGCTTATATGTTAGATACATATTGTGAAACCAAACAAATCTAAACAGTTTAAGTTACCATAGCAGCAGTACATGTGTGTAATATTGTTTCTTCAACATTTATCACATTCTCCTCTCCCAAAAGAAAGTAAATCATATGTCTTCTAAGTACTTTGGAAGTTTTCTGGTTCGTTTGGGTCTTTCGCATATTTCAGTATTTGATTTAATTTCATTTCGATTCTGAAATGTTGAGGGCGAGTAAAAAATAGTTGCAGTGATTGTCATGGAGTGTGAAGTATGTAGGGTATCTTTAGAGCTAGGTGTCATGGAGTGAGGTAGTGCATCTTGAGAGCTAAGTGTCGATTCTTCATTTGGAGCTATGTTTCCTCTTGAAGCAAGTTGTCTCAAAGACTCACTAATTTCAGTGCCATCTTACTTTTTGATCCAGGCATAACCAGGGTGTGTTTGAAGTAACTCTGGTTCTTCAACAAGATCATCGTATTTACTTAACTTTGAATTGTTCTTCAACAGTCCAAGGTTAAATAGACTCGGGTAGTGTAGTTCCATTTGCCGGTAATAAAAGAAGAACCTGTCATGTGGGGTGCATGTGCTTGTGTAGTAGCGGTACACAAAAGTTACCGTACCTAATGGCATGTAGGGCTTAGCCTATTACTGTTTCCCACTTCGTGACTGGGAAGTATTTACTTTTGAGGGTTAGGTTGATGGTCTTCCAGATAATGCCGTTGTACCGTTCTACTTGTCCATTTCCTCTCTGATTGTGTGGAGTTGAACTACTTCGAGAGAATTGAGGAAAGAATTGATATCGGAAGACATAAATAAAAAACCTCGATCTGAGTGTACGAAGGCAGGTAAACCTGTTAAGTAAATTAGTTTGGTCAAACAGTTAATGACAGTAGCTGAACTTATATCTTGGCAAGGAAAGACAAAGGGAATTTGAAAATACATACGCCAGAGAGCTTGATGAATTTCAAAGAGCAAGTTGCTACTATCAAGCTCTACAAAATCGAAATAATGTATCAGCCTTGATGTTTTCTATTCCAGGTCTATATTCAATATCAAAATTGTATGGTGCTAGTTCAATTCGCTATATCGCAACATTGTCATTTTTTATTTTACAAGAAAGTCTCTTGTTGAAGGTATAAGAAAGCACCTGATGGTCTGCGATCAACTTAAATAACTTTCCTACTAAAACACTTTCCATTTCCTAAGCAATTCCATTATGGCTGTAGCCTCCTTTTCGATAGCAGAATGAAACTTTTCTGCTCTTAAAAGCGTAGGGAGAAAAACTGGTCTATTGACTTGATTTAATGTAGCAGACAACACTATCATCCTATATAGTAGTGATTATCACATTTGCTATCTTTCTTGAAATTGTCTAAATCATTTAGCGCCTGTTGGGATAGTGGAAAAGATTTAGTTTTTGAATTATTGATTTATTGATTAGATTTTGAATTTTATGAAAAACTGGGAATCCATTTTGCATAGTAGACAAAGAAACCCATAACCCATTTTAATGATTCAGAGCTTACAGGTGGTGGCAGTTCAACCAATGGTTTTAAGTGATCAGGATTAGGTGTCATTACTTGATGACTTACCAAATCGCCAAGAAGTTTTACAGTTTTCTGCAAAAATATATTTTGGTTTATAACTAGACAATATTTTTATACTCAGGAAAGGAATTTTGACAAAGATTGGTCATGATCGGAAGCTGATGTTTCACACAGTGGTAAACCCCTCTAGGGATGATGACTATGTCATTGAAATGTGCATAGGGGTAGTACAATAAACATAACTTTTCACTAAATTGCTCTGTTATTGTTTTTTTGTTAATGCTATTTGTGGTTCCGGGTTTCATTCAATCATTGTGAAGTTGTAGCCACAGGAAACTTCAACCTTTGTAATTCCAAGATAAGTTTATCGTCAAGGTAAGTTATGACTTCTTTAAGGGCTTCATCATGGCTTATTTTGTCCATCACTCGTTGGAATCAGGCCACCCCATTAGTAAAGAAAAATGGAATAATTTTAGTAAATTCATATAATTTACCACAGGTTTCAATAACCGTAAAGTGCCTCCATTATGGTAATGTAGGGATTTGGTTACAAGCATCTTTTAAATCAATAGAACTAATATATACTGTATAATTAGCAATCTTTCTTATTATACAATCTACATCCAGCAATGGACATGCATCAAGCAAAGTATACATTTATAGTTTGCGAATAATCAATAACTAGTCTGCTTTTACAATTGCTGTTTCTAGTCTCTAGTACTTGCGCATGACATGAAGACATACTGTCTGATATGATTTTTTCTGACAGCAGTTTAGAAATTTTTGATTTGATGAACTGATGATCTTGATTGGAATATCGCCTGGATCTAGTAGCTATAGGTTTACAGTTTGGGGATGGATTGCCAAATAATTTATGAGGCTGCACATTAGCTGGGACAGCATTGAAAATATAAAGAGTGTCACGCTTGCCTCCAAATGACACATCAATTCCAGAATGCAATTTCATTACACCATGTCCTGTGAAGACATCAGCACACAGGTCATCAAAAACAGAGAGTTTAAGGTTTGGATAATCATGTTGAGCCAATCTAAGATCTGCTAGTGTATTATAACCCTCAAAAGTGAGAAGTCAGGGATGTTGATTGAAGCTATTGATACACAACTTATTTCTGGGTATATTTTAATATTTAGAATTTTAGCAAAATCATTGTTTATATAACTACAAGAAGTACCAGTATCTATCAGGCATGTAGCAGGAATATAGCCTTTCACTAAAGCTTTAGCTTGTGGTAGGCTATGGATTGAGGCTATTATCGAAGATGCTATATTTTTGTTTTTAGTATCTTGAATTATTAGCTTTCTTGGACTAGATTTAGCATAATGGCCAATAGCCCAGTCGGTATAAGTTACAACTACCAGTAATTTGCAATACGGCTGATTTTTTTTTAATAAGTACATTAAAGTATGTAGATTAACATAAAAAAAGTTTACCAGTCTATCGATTTCCCAAAGTCAAAAAAAAATCGCTTATCATTTTTTTTCGATTATCCTTAATATTTCAAGCTGGGATGAAGAAAGAGAAAAATAAAAAATACCACCGTGTAGGGGAGGTATTTTTCAACAAAAAAGGTCATATGTATTTATTTCGTCCGAGCAATGGTTTGTCTGGAAAAAATTAGATAATGCAGGTATGTATTTTGCAGGAGGGGAAATCACTAAAAGGGGACATCTTATTCATATATGAAGCTTTGGCTCATTCTAAATTGGCCGAATTTTAATATATCGAATTGAAACTTGACATAGAAGTTAAAATATATATTTTAAACATTTATGCTGAGTCTCAGCTTGTTATCTTGAAAATGACCCGATCTAGGAGTCGATTTCGATTATCGATTTTAGGAGTACCGGACCCACAAATTCATTTTAAACAGCTCCAGTTTAGAAAATTTTTAAAATATCAACCTGAAAGTTTTTTTACAAGTTAAATATATAGATTCAAACAAGATCAAAGAGTAAAAACCTTTTTTATTATTTACTTTTCAAAGCACAAGTAACTTAAACAAGTATAATTTTAGACCGTTAGATTTTTCATCAAAACGCTTGAGTTAATCGGCTGCAGATTAGTCAATTCTTTAAATATAGTTTTTAAAATAAGTATAGCTAAAAACAATTGTGTTTTTAACTTATGTACCAATTTTTAAACCGATATGTTTAAAAATGTCGAAAATGGAGTCGTTGAATCCAAATGTATTATAGTTAAAACGAGATAGGTAAAACAGAAGACTATTTTTAAGCGCCTCGTTTTTAAAAATAGCATGACAAAAATCGTTCATACTTACTAAGAATATTTATACTGGTGTTCTCAACTTGTAAAACAAATTTGATGTTGATATTCCAAAAATTGACGAAACTGGAATAGATTGAAATTAGTTCGTGGGTCCGGTACTCCTAAAATCGATAATCGAAATCGACTCCTAGATCGGGTCATTTTCAAGATAATAAATTGTCATTCTTCCCATGAAGCTAAAATCTGTTGTTTGACACTTTGGTTTCATTAGTGGTAAATTGGAAGATTAATGCACTATCATTTCGATTGATTGCGTCTAAGGGTGAAAATTGAACAAATACCCTTAAAACAATAAATAATAATTATCATTCTTTTATTTAACTTACAGAGCTAAAATTTATTAAAAATTTTTAAATGGTACTTTTTTTAAAGGAAAAACAAGCCAAACGCATTTTCATTATCTGTTACTTGTTGTAAAATTGGGGTTACTACAATACAAAAATACAATACAATATGTATACAATACAAAAATTTCTATTAATATCTATAAAGCTAGATAGCTGAAATTTGGTAAATATTATTTATAAGTTATATTAAAAAAAGAAAACCCATTTGAATTTCGATTACTTCCATCTAAGGGATAAAATGGGACAATTATACCTTTATGTAGCCATTACTTTACGCAAAATGTACGCAGAAGTATAACATTTTTAACACAGATGAACGAAAAGGAGACTGGATGCGCTTCGAAACATGCATTTTAGGCTTTGGTCACATTGGAGGCACGCTTGGGCACAGAGGCGGATTTACACTAATGTCGCTTAGGGGCTAGTAGCAAACTTCCGCTCCCCCCGAACAAATTTTAGGTAAAAATTACCCTAAACCCAGGGGTTATCTTGGAATAAATACACATAAGGAGTTTTTACATTTGACAAGTGTAAACAATATCATTTACCGAGGTAAAAATTCATCTGAATTTAGGATAATATTTATAAAGTGTCAAGTTCATTTTTACATGAGTAAGATGTAATAATTTTTTATCTTGTCAGATGTAAAAATTCCTTTGTATCTTGTCCCACGATTACCTTAGATTTAGGGTTATTGTAACACAAAGCACTATCTCAGAAGTCCTCCTTTGTAGTCGACGAAGTTTAGCCCCTCACACCTTTTGTGACATGAAACATTTTGCTGCAAGCCTATGCCCACCCATCACTAGCTACTTTCTTCCTATTTTATTTTACACTTCTATTGAATTATTTGTATATTCCCAAAATTCGAACACATGCACACACATTTTTGGCAAACGACTTTTTTAACATGTGCATAAACGAAACCTCGATGTTCTCAATAACCAATCTCCAACAAAACGTGACAACCCTAAACATGAGAAATTAACGAAATAAATGTAAACCAAGTTAATATTCAGATTTAATATTGTTTGTATTTTATTTACTGTCAGTTTTATAAAATATTATTACACTGAGATCGCAAAAAAAAAACCCACTGAAAGAAAACATGATTAGTTCGATGGTGCTATAAATGTGTAAGTTATATTAATAATGTAATCTCAAGAAATACTCATAGCATCTAGGATTTGACTTTTATAATTGACTAGCTGACCCGTACGGCGTTGGTGGTTGGTATTTTCAGTCTTTTTAACGTAATTGTATTCTTTTTAAGTGTTCAGTCAGTGAGTGGTATTTGGCTTTTATATATATAGATCTTAAATAATAAAAGCACTATCTTCATAATAATAAAAGATCTGAAATTATGATTTTAGTAACTTTGATCCCCCCAAACCCCTCCTAAAATTTCGAAAATTTTCATACCCTTTCTTAGTGAGCACCTATGGCCCTAGAGGAAGCTACATACAACATTTCATTCCAATCCGTTCTTTAGTTTTGAAGAAATTGTGATTTAATAACTTTGATCCCCCAAAACCCCCCCTAAAATTTCGAATTTTTTAAAACCCTTTTTTAGTGAACGCTTATGGCACTATAGGAAGCTACATACCAAATTTCATTCCAATCCGTTCGGTAGTTTTGAAGAAATCGTGATTTAATAACTTTGATCCCCCCAAAACCCCCGTAAAATTTCGAATTTTTTCAAACCCTTTCTTAGTAAGCACTTATGGTCCTAGAGGAAGCTACATACCAAATTTCATTCCAATCCGTTTTGTAGTTTTGAAGAAACCGTGATTTAATAACTTTGATCCCCCCAAACCCCCCTAAAATTTAGAATCTTTTGAAACCCTTTCTTAGTAAGCACCTATGGCCCTAGAGGAAGCTACATACCAAATTGCATTCCAATCCATTCGGTAGTTTTGAAGAAATCGTTTTTTAACAACTTTGATCCCCCCAAACCTCCCCTAAAATTTCGAATTTGTTCAAACCCTTTCTTAGTGAGCACCTATGGCCCTAGAGGAAGCTACATACCAAATTTCATTCCAATCAGTTCTGTAGTTTTTGAGAAATCGTGATGAGTGAGTCAGTGAGTCAGTGGGTTTTGGCTTTTATATAAATATATAGATAATAATTAATTATAATAAACATTTTGGTGTTAAAGATATTTAAGTCTAGGTCAACTAAAAAAACTTTCTTCGAGATTTATTGTATGAAAAAGAATCTATAATATCATCAGAATAAAAATGTTTTGTTATTTCTGATTCAATAGTTAAAACTGCTATATTTCTTAAACGTGATTCACTTATTTTAATCTTGAGTCATTGTAATCTTTTCACGGAACGGAGAAGGATCGTTCCGCTGAACAGTTAGAGGCAAGAATTGTCAAAAACAATTTTAATGCGACGTCAACATAAGGAAAAAGGCCTATGTCTTGGAGTTGGTTATCGTGCATCACTTTATACAGTTAATAATTGTTTTTGGTCGTTTATCTTTTTTCAATTCTTTAAAAAATCTAACAAAATGTAAAATCTCATTCACAAATTCTTCTGACCCTGGCAAATCGTTATTATACAAAGCAAAACATCTCTTACTGTTTTCTTTAAGCGTTTTCTTTGTAGGGTTTCTTTGTCACATTGCAAGATAAAAGTATTTATTCCAAATAAAATAATATTTTATAAAAAATATTCAAGATAAAATAATATTTATTCTAATAAGTACTGAGCTAAATAAAAGTATTTTTTTATTCATTCAACATGCCGCCCCCAAAAATTTGCCGCCCAGGGCTGCAGTCCCTACAGCCCCCCTTAAATCCCCCACTGCTTGGGCAAGTAAAATAGAAGCGCAAGCTTGGCCAAACAAGAGAACAGAAACGGCTTTAGAAACAAGAGTTGTAACAGAACGTTTGAGACAAGTGGCGATTTGTTGGTGATGGTCACATTGCTCGCTATACTTGCAAGCGCACGCTTGAACAAGCTTGCCTATCCCTCATCGAGAAGCAAATAAATTTGTTTTTTCGGGCAAGCGTGCCAGTACGTAGTTAAGTTTTTGTCAGCGATTGAGTACTAGAAAGGAAGTTGAATTGTTTATTGCTGCCGTTAAAAACCGAAGGCCTATATGGGTTGCAAACTGTAAAATGCACAGCAACAGGGATTGCATAAAAAACTTTTTCATCATCTAAAAATAAGAACCTTAAAATACTATTTTCAAGCACTACATCTTCATAGTATGACAAATCCAAAGCATTACCCAGTAATTCTATAGTCTATGCTTGAACTTACTTGCTTCTGGAGTGACCACGCCACAGTCCATGCATGCTTGGCCAAGCTTGCGCTTCTATTTTACTTGCCCATGCGTGCCTCCAATGGTACCGAAGCCTTAATCATTGCGATCGTTTGCAAACTGATGGAAAACACGATTTTTAGCATTTACCGTCGAACAGATGATCATGTATGTAAAAATTTATTATGTTTATTTATTGCATAAATTTAAAACAACGTTACATTAACTCTCACGCATGTGCTCGAGTAATAACCTGGTAATTCTGCAGCAAGAGCGACAAACGAGAAAAATGTTGTCTACAAAGACGTTTTAGCAAAATAAACATAACCTGTAAAAGTTTTATCAAAAGAGTCAGTATGGAGGTTACATTCTAAATGTAAAATATTTAAAGGCGCAAGCTGATCAAAACTTTCCCGACTTGCATTCGCATATTAAAGACGTATCTGGGTGATCTACAACATCCAGCTAAGACTGTGATTTACCAGTCTGAAGATTTAGTGGTTCAAAAAGAAGACACTCTTCACTCTGAATTATGTATTGTTTAATTGATTTAATTTGTTCAGCCCACATACCGTGACGAAGACGATTGACGGGCAGCCAGTGAACAATAAAATACTAAACTAATTGAAAATACAATTAATAATTCACTTTCGTGAAATAAAAGATGAAAGGAAATGACAGAAGAATAATAAAATTATGTAACATAGTGATGCAAAAAATATAAGAATCCCCGCACGGGTATTCAGCTAGTCTCTATATATAAAAATGAATGTTTGTTTCTTTGCTTCTTTGTCCTCAATAGAATCAAAAACTATTCGACCGATTTCGCAAAAAAAAATTCACACTTTATCCATATCACTACCAGGAGTGTTTAGACGTTACAATTACTGTACTAAGGGGGTTACTCTTCTTATACAATAAATATAAATTAACTAGCTTCCTCCAAACTATAAAACTAAAATTATGTAATATTATAATTATTTTAATCATAACTACACGATTGAGTAGTCGTTTGACCGTGACTAAGTAGACGTCTACCCGGATTACATGTCATAATTGTGTGTGTTGTGTTGTGAGTTGAGTGTTTTTGTGTTGTATGTAATGTAACTTTTATTAGATTAAGTATCTGATGATGAAACATTTGTTTCGAAACGCGTCATAAACGAACGTTGAACGAAGTCACACGACGGATACAGGGTAAAATTTGTTATATTATTACTTTAGTCAAAGGGATGAAATGAAATAACTATCTTTAAAGTTAAGTAATAATCCACTTACTTTTTCTATATTCTCCAAAATTACAATGTCAATTAGGCCTGTACAGATGCATGAAAATTTTTTTTGAAAATTTTGAAAAACAACCCCCTTTGGCAAAAAAACCTCAAAAAATCAGTTATTATTATTATTATTACCTAAACGAGAATTTTTAGAAATATGCGGTTTTTTGCATATGGTAGGATTAAGGGCTACAAATAAGCCGAATTTTATCAAAATCGTTAGAGCAGTTTTTTATAAAAAAAATAATAATATAGAAGATAATATATTAATAAATATTAGGCCTACCTTGTTAAATTTGTCCGTCTTGTGACTTCTGAAGAATGATTAAGTAATCTTAATACGACGCGTTTCGGGAAAGCATTCCCATTGTCAAGCACACATAAAACACTAAAAACACACTTTATAAAAAACACAAACACACAACACTTTTATAAAACATTTAAAAACACATTTAAACATAAATGCCGAATAATAATTTATTCCTACGATGTACATCGTTGAGCGGCCACTGCTGTACTAACAGAATTTATGGAATATCAATATTTATTTAGCCTAAGGGCCGGTTTTCTTGAGATAGCCGAGGGCTGTGTCATATAGATCATTACTCTTGAATGACAGATGATCGTTTAAGACATTGGCGGGATTTTTGTTAAATTCTTTGTATATTTCGAATTCTTCCATTGCGTCCAAAAGTCTTCCCTTATTGCAAAAATGGATTGGGGTCAAATTTGTGTTAAAATCAGTGTATGAATGGTTGGAGTCAATTAAATGTTGAGCGAAGTTTGAATTTATTTTGCGCATGTTGTTGTGTGGCAAAGGTTCTTTAAACCGTTCTTTGAAAGCTCTGGCCTTCTGACCAACATAGAAACTGTCACAATCATCACATTCAATTCTATAAACACCCGATTTCTTTTCCGTCGGGATCAAACGTTTTGGTCGTAATAACTTTTGCACGTTATTGTTGGTGACTTGGAAACCAACAATTATGAAAATAAAAAATAATAACTGATTTTTTGGTTTTTTTTTTGCAAAAAAGGGGTTGTTTTTCAAAATTTGTCAAAACCTTTTTTCGTGCATATATACAGGCCTAATTGACATGTCTGGTGCAAATTTGTTCGAAATCAATCCAATAGTTTTAGCTTTGTATGTATACAGACAGACATACCCTACAGACAGACATTTTGTAAAAACCACTTTTTTTGGACTCAGTGGGCCCCAAAACGGATATTTCCACAAAACTCTCAACATCGATTGTTTTGCGGTTACTATAATTTCTCTATACTAGACGTATAGTATAGTGAGAAAGTAAAAGTTTTTCTTTTAAAATTGACTTTTGTATTTCTCTAGGTACTTTTCGGAACAAAATCGGCACCGATTCCGATCTCAGATATTTTAGTCAAACAAATGTAGGCTATATACGAATGATTTCTGTTTTTGAGGGGTTGAGATTTGTTTACAAAAGAAGCTGATATAATATATAGCAGATGAAGAAATTGTATAGGACCAGGAGCAACATAAACAGTTTGTGTTGACCAATAATAAAACCAACAAGAATTCCTAATAGCCCAGTCGGTATAGGTTAAAACTACCAGTAATTTGCAATATGGCTGATTTTTTTTTATAAGTACCTTAAAGTATGTACATTAACATAAAAAAAGTTTACCAGTCTATCGATTTCCCAAAGTCGAAAAAAAATCGATTATCATTTTTTTCGATTATCCTTAATATTTCGAGCTATAATGAAGATAGAGAAAAATAAAAAATACCACCGTATAGGGGAGGTATTTCTAAATAAAAAAGGTCACATGTATTTATTTCCTCCGAGCAATGGTTTGTCTGGAAAAAATTCAATAATGCAGGTATGTATTTTGCAGCAGGGGAAATCACTAAAAGGGGACATCTTATTCATATATGAAGCGTTGGCTCATTCTAAATTGGCCGAATTTTAATATATCGAATTGAAACTTGACATAGGAGTTAAAATATA
>JAGFPH010000497.1:151201-169449 GCA_018207615.1 Philaenus spumarius
GCCCTAGAGAAAGCTATATACCAAATTTCATTCCAATCCATTCGGTATTTTTGAAGAAGTCGTTTTTTAATAACTTTGAGCCCCCCAAACCCCCTAAAATTTCAAATTTTTTCAAACCCTTTCTTAGTGAGCACCTATGGCCCTAGAGGAAGTTACATACCAAATTTCATTCCAATCCATTAGGTAGTTTTGAAAAAGTCGTTTTTTAATAACTTTAACCCCCCAAACCCCCTAAAATTTCAAATTTTTTCAAACCCTTTCTTAGTGAGCACCTATGGCCCTAGAGGAAGCTACATACCAAATTTCACTCCAATCCGTTCGGTAGTTTTTGAGAAATCGTGATGAGTGAGTCAGTGAGTCAGTGGGCTTTGGCTTTTATATGTATAGACTATGTTTACAACATAGATTTGGTTTGGATTTTACGCCTGAATATATTCTGAATCTATATTTTGCCGAAGAAAGGTCTGGAAACGTTCATGCAGAAGGCTAAATACTGAACCAATATATCGAGATTAGTTTATAATACGCTATTTGAATAGAAAGGTTTATTAAGAAGGGCTATATCTTAGTGACATAGTGAGTCAATTTATTTAAACTGCAATACATAAAAGATTTGATTGGGATATACTATTGCAATATAAAGGTTGGCAGTGAGGAATTTAGAAACTATTTATTGTTGGTGTTTGAGAAAGAAATGGTTAGTCTTACTAAAACATTTTCATACTTTTACTAACAGTAGGCCTACACACTCACAATTAATAGTCTACTTTAAGTAGGCCACTTATACATTTGCAGTCTTATAAATATTAACAAAATAATTATGATCAGAACAAAGTGTTTTAAAACCTATCAACAAAATGCATTTCGTGGCTGACCTGTAATGGCATTGTTTCTACTTTTGTAGAACCAACAATTCAAATGAATTTGATGTCCACTTAAAACTCCGCTTTTTGATGATACTGCAGGAACACATGGAATGAATGAAAATAAACAGTTCAATGTGCATTCTACGTTCTATATTTAAAGAAATGAAGAAAACACGTTTGTGATATATTTTGTTTTTATTTAACAGATGAATATAGAAATACCGAACCAGTCTATCTATCAACATCCAGCATCGGCTTGTCTAATGCAGATTTTTACAAGTTAAGGACAAATCAAATTGCAAGTAAGGCAATTACCCCTAGAGAGATACATTTGGCTCTGCCGGAGTTCCCTATCATAATCACTCACATTCTTTTGCAAGTATTCATTTCATCCGCCATTTTGCCGCCTTCGTGCTCTGACTGTAAAATGTACGCATTATGCCGCTGCTAGACGTCGGCTTCTGCATTCTTCGGGTAGGAGCATCTTTGACTGGTTTCAGACGTAGCTAGTTAAAAAAATTGTTTTAAAATAATCTAGGTAAGTTTATTAATGCACACCATGGTGAAAAATGGCTTAAATACAGGTAATACAACTACTCGGTCTCTTTATTTAATTATATAAACTTAACGCGTTTCTCTCTGTCCGGTTATAACTGGAAAACTATTCCTCAGATTTTGAAGAAACTTTCTTTCTAATATAGATTACCTGGTAAGATGTTATTACACGTTTAGCATCCATTTTCGTAGCTCCTTATTTATAAAATACTGCAAGAGACTCGACAGTAACATACTGCTCTCGTAAGCAAACACGCAGTAAGTCACAAAGAAAAGGATAAAGGTTTGCGTTCTGCCCTTACTCTGAAAACAATAAGCTTGTAAATAAAAACGTTTATTTTCACATGAAAACTTTCTTCTTGTTATTTAATCAACGACAAAGTCAATGTTTTACAAGATTTGTAATAAAAAACACTTTCGCTAAGCAAAACTATGTTTGTTAACAGAATTGTAATTTGACTGATTATTTTAGCAAAAATAAGTAGGCCTAACCTAAATTTATTAAATGAAATAAATTGTTTGCTACACAGTAACAGTAAATTTAATTTGAACCTGTTTTAAGAAGAATATGGAAGTTTTGTGCAGTCATCGATCAAAGTGTCCTATAGCCAACAT
The DNA here is from genome assembly GCA_018207615.1 of Philaenus spumarius. Lineage (NCBI taxonomy): Eukaryota > Metazoa > Arthropoda > Insecta > Hemiptera > Aphrophoridae > Philaenus > Philaenus spumarius. Next base: position 153,238 of record JAGFPH010000497.1, read on the forward strand.
AAAACACAATTTCTACAAAGAAGTCCAATTACAATCGCAATAAGGAACAACTGATTTGAGACACTTGACTTGTTTATCGCAAAAATCGTTTCTGCTTAATATGAACGCAGCGCAGTGGGTAAAGTTACTGCGTTTTAATTACATCCAATGCCTTTTTTGCGAAGTAAATATTGAAACTACATTGAAAATAGGCTAATTCATTTTTCAATATGAACCAGTGATAAATGAATAAATATGATGCATTTTTTTAGTTTAACAATGTAAAGAATAATGTGTTATTATCTCAATATTGAATATTTCAGTTTTTGCAAACGAAACAGCAGACAAGGAAAAGAATGAATCGTTTAACTTTTTTTTTTAATATTTCAGTTAATGTGTTGTTGATAAAGTTGGTATATAATTTAAGAGGCAGTCAATCGTGGTTTAATTAATTCATGAATTTATTTCAGAGCTATAACCAATTATCGTTAAGACCTACTGATCCTGCAGTCTGTTCAACACGTTCGTTTCTCCAGTGTTTTAATTGTTCAAATCATTCACTAAAATTGACATTTTATAGGCCTAAATCTAATTAAAACATGTAAAAAAAACATAGTTTCCGTAATTGAAAAACAAAAGGGCCACAAAGGTTTATTTTGAATACATCCTAAAAATCTACCAGTATTCTAAAAAGTGTTTAACTGAAGAGTATTTAATTATTCCTAAGTGTTAAATTGTGCTACTGGAGTTGTTTGAAGAAGTTGTTTATTGGCTCGTATTACGTAACTTAGAGATTTTGTTTTATTAATGATGGTTTTATACAGGGTCGGGTAAAACAGTGTGTAAAAAGGTTTTTACATCACACGGGATCCTTCCCTTTTGCTGAAAAGAAGTCTAATATAAAAATTGATGCTAGGAGTAAATTGTACTTTTAGTGTTTGAATCACAGTTTCTAATTTGCAACAATAAAGAAGTGTTTTTGCTGGAAAGAAGTAAAATAACACTTAAGGTTCAGTGCATTACTTACCTAGCTATAAAAAACACAATTTTGTGTGAATAATATTATGTTACAAAGGCGCCCCATCTATATATATAAAAGCCAAAACCCACTGACTCACTCATCACGATTTCTCAAAAACTACCGAACGGATTGGAATGAAATTTGGTATGTAGCTTCCTCTAGGGCCATAGGTGCTCACTAAGAAAGGATTTAAAAAAATTCGAAATTTTAGGGAGGGTTTGGGGGTTCAAATTTATTAAAAAACGACTTCTTCAAAACTACCGAATGGATTGGAATGAAATTTGGTATGTAGCTTTCTCTAGGGCCATAGGTGCTCACTAAGAAAGGGTTTGAAAAAATTCGAAATTTTAGGGGGGTTTGGGGGATCAAAGTTATTAAAAAACGACTTCTTCAAAACTACCGAATGGATTGGAATGAAATTTGGTATGTTGCTCACTAAGAAAGGGTTTGAAAAATTCGAAATTTTAGGGGGGGGGGGTTTGGGGGATCAAATTTATTAAAAAACGATTTCTTCAAAACTACCGAACGGATTGGAATGAAATTTGGTGTGTAGCTTCCTCTAGGGCCGTAGATGCTCACTAAGAAATGGTTAAAATATTTAAATTTTAGGGGGTTCGGGAGAGTCAAAATTACTAAAAAACTCTATAAGAATGAATTGGAATGAAATTTGGTATGTAGGTTCCTCTAAGGCCGTAGGTGCTTACTAAGAAAGGGTTTGAAAAAATTCGAAATTTTAGAGGGGTTTGGGGATCAAAGTTATTAAATCACGATTTCTTCAAAATTACCGAATGGATTGGAATGAAATTTGGTATGTAGCTTCCTCTAGGGCCATAGGAGCTCACTAAGATAGGGTTTGTTATGTAGCTTCCTCTAGGGCCATAGGTGCTCACTAAGAAAGGGTATGAAAAATTTCGAAATTTTAGGAGGGGTTTGTGGGGATTAAAGTTACTAAAATCATAATTTCAGATATTTTATTATTAAGACAATAGTGCTTTTATTATTTAAGATCTATATATATTACCACTTACTGACTGAACACTTAAAAAGAATACAATTACGTTAAAAAGACTGAAAATACCAACCACTACGGGCAACGCCGTACGGGTCAGCTAGTTTTGTATATTATCGTCGGTATTCTAAGTGGTCATTGGCAAACTCACTTAAAGGGAGTTGTGGAAATTTATAGTGAAGTTTTTTCAGAGTCCTGCCTCATTAAGGAGTTAAAATATGAACAGCTTATCAGACGACGGACGAATACAAGTTTCAGGTACGTCAGCTGTAATTAAATACCAGGTATTCGGAGGTCCTAAAGCATGTGGAATTGGGGTTAATGATACCTGTTGGACATACACATAAAACAAAATGGTGAGAATTGCGAAAGCTAGGTGACGTCAGATTTGAGAATGGAACCGCTTATCCAGTTTGTTGACCTTAACCAGTTCCGAAATTGGTTGGCCTGTTTTGCAGGTCGGCCAGAAATATGCAAATGGGACTTTCTGTTACACGGCCGAAGCGGAATCCGGAATATTCCGTATCCGAAAAAGCTGATATGCATTGTGCATGCACCGCATACTGTGGTTCGTCGGCGACTGCTTTCAAAATACAATTCAACAGCAAGCGTCATTTAACTGGTTTGTTCGAATGTTGTTCTTGAGCCGTACACAGACGTTTTGGTTGTATAAAGAGATCCGTTATTTAGCTGTAAAATATATATGGTATATTTAATTATAAAAAAGGTTAAATGAAATTGTACAACCGTATATAGAGAAGTAGTCCGATCACGTAGCCTTTATAACAAAATAATGCGGTCACCAATAATTAAGAACAAGAAATAATATAGTTAAGAAAAATAAAAGCTTATATTATTTAACGTCTAGCATGTAAATACTTAACTGCCCCTAATTGTGTTTTTTTAGTACAGTAATAATCTATACTAATATTATAAAGAGGTAAAGTTTGTTTGTTTGTTTGTATGTAGGGGGTAATCTCTGGCTCTACTGAACCGATTGAAAAAATAGTTTTACTAATAAAAAGCTACATTATCCCTGAGTAACATAGGCTATAATTAATTTAGGTAAAAACCTTTTTTTATTTCAATATATTTGTAAATTTAGTCGGAAAAAATCTTAGGTTATGTCTAGAATGATAAATCAACTCATGTATTTACATTTAATACCATAACAACCAATTGAATATAATAACAGATAACATAGCTGCTTTAATATTTCCATTAACAGCTGATTTCAAAATTTGAAGCAATTATTTTTGTATTTCTACCTTTTAGGTTAGGGTTTTAAAGTGAAAAAAACTTGCTGGTTCTTTTAACCATTATTAACTGCTGTTATAAAATATAAGAAATAATTTGGTTTGAATATTTAACAATATTTACCCTCTTAGTTTTGAGGTTATTATTAATACTACACCTTTATTATAAATAAAACATAACATAATTATATGTTTTTAGAAGGTACCATTGGGGGTTGGCGTGCGGAGCACGCAGGGGTCTCCCCTAGTTTATTATAAAATAGCTTAATTGTAAAACAGATATTTTGCACAGCAGTGCAAGGTTAAAATGAATCATTGATAATTTAACGCTGTATCGATAAATAAGCCTGAATGTATAATAAAATTAGTTTTATGGTTATACCATCTTGTAGAAATGTTTGCTGGATTCCACGCGCCGAAAAAAGATGTAAGAAGTTGATTTGTTGTGCGCACATTTTGCGCAAAAATAAGAATTTGCGAGAGAAGCTTTGGTAGCCAGATTAGTGATTTTATTAAAAACTAGTGGACCCAGCAATGCTTCGCTATTGCTTGATTTAATTTAAAGGGTAGTGACGTTATTCCATTTCATTACATTGACTTAAGTGATCGAATTGCAAAATAGTTTTTATGCCAGTTAAGAATATACTACATAAATTTAGATTTATAGTTTGTAAACCTTTATAATATCGAAGTAAACCTATTGTTTGCTTTTACCTAATCTAAAAAAACTGATGTGAAGAATTGTAAAAAAACCTGATTCTAAATTAGCCCAATTGGTTGCAAATAAACGTGTTTTGGTTTATTCTAGGCCTAACCTAAAATTATGTTCAATTGTTTTTGCAAATCAGTTGTTTCATATAGAATAATATGTAATATGTAACAACCAATGTTTGAATTGAATTAAAATATAGTAAGCATTTTTAGTTGATTTTTGTTTTTATTTACTTTAAGTTGGTCAATCTAACCTAAAAAGCTGTTGATTTTGAAAAAAATAATAAACTGATTACAAATTTCCTAATAAAGTTGCTATGGCAATGAATGTAAACAAACATGTGTTACCAAGCATTTTATACGAACAGCTGATTTTGTGCGCTATGGTCTCGAGTCCATACAAAAGAGGCTGTTTAGTTTTTCCAAATTTGAACCTTTTTCGGGAAACTTTTCAGATTTGTCTTTATATAAAAAACTAGTTCGGACTATTACGAACATTTTAAAACAAAAAAATAGCCAAATTGGTCCAGCCGTTCTCAATTGATGCGATTTCAAAGAAACAGCAATTCAATTTTATTATATAGATGAAATTTTATCCATAGTAACTTATCTATATATATAAAATTCAATGTATGTCTGTTTGTACGTTTGTCTGTATGTTTGTCCTTTATGCGTTACCAAACCGTCCATCCGATTGCTTTGAAATTTTGCATAGTAACACAGGTTAACCCTGGGAAGGTTTTAGGCCATTTACCAAAGTCCTAGGACACTAGGGCTACGCCCCAGTGGCCCTCAAAGTTTCAATGTTAATCTTATGGAAGGTCAATCTTAAGGAAGAAGAAGAGATATTTCTTTTGATTTTATCAGAAACAGCTGTTCGTATGAAAAGCTTAAAACAGCTGATTTTGATCAACAGCTGATTTTGATCAACAACTGATTTGGATCAAAAAATGAATATAATTTTAGGTTAGGTAAATCATGCAATGAGCAGAATCCCATTATAATTTACATCGGCCCTCACGGATACGAATTACATGCTTTCAAAGTTTCAAATTAAGCAATAGCAAAGCATTACCGGGTCAGCTAGTAATTTAAATAATTATAAATTTTATTACTTTAGGGTTTTGGGTTGTTTGCATCATTTATAAATCATTTCAGGCATGTTCAGGTGAAGAAAATATTTACTAAACGATTATTATTAGCAAATGTTCATATAGCCCAGTCGGTATAGGTTAAAACTACCAGTAATTTGCAATATGGATGATTTTTTTAAAAGTACCTTAAAGTATGTACATTAACATAAAAAAAAGTTTAACAGTCTATCGATTTCCCAAAGTCGAAAAAAAAATCGATTATCATTTTTTTTTCGATTATCCTTAATATTTTGAGCTATGATGAAGATAGAGAAAAATAAAAATACCACCGTGTAGGGGAGGTATTTTTCAATAAAAAAGATCATATGTATTTATTTCCTCCGAGCAATGGTTTGTCTGGAAAAAATTCGATAATGCAGGTATGTATTTTGCAGCAGGGGAAATCACTAAAAGGGGACATCTTATTCATATATGAAGCGTTGGCTCATTCTAAATTGGCCGAATTTTAATATATCGAATTGAAACTTGACATAGGAGTTAAAATATATATTTTAAACATTTAAGCTGAGTCTCAGCTTGTTATCTTGAAAATGACCCGATCTAGAGCCACTTGACTCATCAATGGGTTTCTCAATTTTAGGAGTACCGGACCCACAAACTAATTTTAATCGGCTCCAGTTTAGAGAATTTTCAAAATATCAACCTGAAAGTCTTTTTACAAGTTAAATATATATATTCAAACAAATTGAAGGAGTATAAACCTTTTTCATTATTTACTTTTAAAAGCACAAGTAAATTAAAAAAAGTATAATTTTAGACCTTTTTAGATTTTTCATCAAAACGCTTGAGTTGATCAGCTGCAGATTAGTCATTTTTGAAAATATAGTTTTTAAAATAAGTATAGCAAAAAATTATTGTATTTTAACTTCTGTACCAATTTTTAAATCGATATGTTCAAAAATGTCGAAAATGGAGTCGTTGAATCCAAAAGTGTTATAGTTAAAACGAGATAGGTAAAACAGAAGACTATTTTCAAGCGCCTCTTTTTAAAAATAACAAGAAAAAAATCGTTCATACTTACTAAGAATATTTATACTGGTGTACTCAACTTGTAAAACAAATTTGGTGTTGATATTCCGAAAATTGACGAAACTGGAATAGATTGAAATTAGTTCGTGGGTCCGGTACTTCTAAAATCGATAATCGAAATCGACTCCCAGATCGGGCCATTTTCAATATAACAAGCTGAGACTCAGCATAAATAACTCCTATGTCAAGTTTCAATTCGATATATTAAAATTAGGCCAATTTAGAATGAGCCAACGCTTCATATATGAATAAGATGTCCCCTTTTAGTGATTTCCCCTGCTGCAAAATACATACCTGCATTATCGAATTTTTTCCAGACAAATCATTGCTCGGACGAAATAAATACATATGACCTTTTTTGTTTAAAAATACCTCCCCTACACGGTGGTATTTTTATTTTTCTCTATCTTCATCCCAGCTTGTAATATTAAGGATAATCGAAGAAAAAAAATGATAATCAATTTTTTTTCGACTTTGGGAAATCGATAGACTGGTAAACATTTTTTTATGTTAATCTACATACTTGAATGTACTTATAAAAAAAATCAGCCGTATTGTAAATTACTGGCACTTTTGGTCTAAAATTACCTCTACCGACTGGCCTAATAGGAAAAGTGAGCTATTGCAGTGGCTCTTATGATGAGACCTAAGGATATAAAGTCTGGAGTCGTCAATCAGTACCGATCATGGTCTCCAGTACGCGTTTTGGGTGTCATTCAATTATATATATATATTGTATAATATATAAGTATATATGTGGGTCCAAATTTCGTTCTCACATTGGATTTCTAAGAGGCTCGAACTAGTTCGTTAGCCAAAAAATCCACCAACCGAAAGCACGTTTTTTTTAAAGTACAGAAAGTAAAAAATATTTTTGAAGATTTTTCATAAACTAGAATGACATTTTTTGTGGTTTATCTAAAAGAATAAATATTGGAGACTATCTTGCACATTTTGCTTTTTTACAAGGAGTACAATTTTAAATAAAACTCATTTATGTTTTCATACAAATCAAATTGTAAAATAATTTTACGGACAATACAAGAAATGAAATAAACGGTATCAGTTAACTGACACAAACTTTCTCCCAACTTACTGTAATCAAACTAATATTGTTTTTAATCATTTTATTTTTTACTGCTTTTTAGAACAAAACAAAAAATAATATTCTACCTACGTCAATCGTATAAAAAATTATTGTCCCAAGCGGGATTCGATCGCGCGACCTTTGAATTACTGGCCGTGCTCGCTACCGTGGTGCTACCCTGTGCGGCCGCTGCCGCGATGCTAGATTGACAACACAAACTTGTTTATTTTAAAACATTTCCCCATAATTATAAAACGCCGAAGTTTTGATAAAAGCGGGTGGTATCATTTTGTTTGGCATCTTAAGCACTATAAATACTGAAGATTTGATCAAAATCGTTAGAGCCGTTTTTGAGAAATTTGCATTTTTGTCGTTTTTTATGGGTTTTTAGGGGTAAATTATCCTTAAAAATTAAAAATTCCAAAAAATGGAAAAAACGCCTGGAGATATTAGGGTTTAGTACCTACATACCAAATTTCATGAAAATCGGACCAATAGTGTCCTCTCTGGTCGTGTATACATACAGACAGACTGACAGACAGACACCACTCTAAAAACACTTTTTTGGGTTCAGGGAGCACCAAAACAAAAAATTCCACTAAAAATATTTTTGGGTTCAGGGAGCACCAACACAGATAATTGCACTAAAAAATGTTTTGGGTTTCTGGGAGCACCAAAACAGATAATTCAACTGAAAATTCAAATTCGAACATTTTTACGAAAACAATACTTTCTCCACATACTACGTATAGGGTGGAGAAAGTAAAAATTGTACAAGTTAACCTGTCAAACTGTTAACATCAATAGTTTTAACAAAAATAATAAAATGGGAAAAGTTGTTCTCTTAATTTATTGGTTAAAATGATAATATCAGGTATTACAATAAACAAGTAACCATCATCACTTTATCAAATTTCATTGTTACGCTACTGAACTATTAAACTATTGGATGAATAGCGATAATTCTAATCCGCTTCTGAAAACCTATACAGGGATTTCATTAAACCTGATTATATTCCATACAATTTGCAGTGGTAGGGTAGGCGTACGTATAGGGAGAACAAAGTTGCAAATATTTTGAAAGTTAGCAACCCGCCAATACTATACTATACCAAACCAAGCTTTAACTTTGTAATGAAAACCTGTACTTTATGATATCTCGTTAAAATAATATAATTTCAGTAAAAAGAAATCGAAATCGGTCCATACGTTAACTTACTACACTAAAACCTATGTTTTAAACATTTTATAAAAGTACTTAAAACTAAGGTACTAAATGATGGCAAAACGTTATACAGCTGTTTAAGAATTATAACTTGTAATTAAAAATAAAATTTGCTTGCTATTGTGAATTAAAATATTATATAAATAGTGACAATGTAATTATTAATGCATTCTTAATAATAATATGTACCACAAAATAAAATAAACGGTATCAGTTAACTGACACAAACTTTCTCCCAACTTACTGTAGTCAAAATAATATTGTTTTTAATAATTTTATTTATTACTTTTTAGAAAAAAACAAAAAAATAATATTCTACCTACGTCAATCGTATAAAAAAATTATTGTCCCAGGCGGGATTCGATCGCGCGACCTTTGAATTACTGGCCGTGCTCGCTACCGTTGTGCTACCCCGTGCGGCCGTCGCCGCGATGCTAGATTGACAACATAAACTTGTTTATTTTTTAACATTTCCCCATAATTATAAAACGCCGAAGTTTTGATAAAAGAGTTTTAAGTTTTACTCAAATGATTAGCTATAACAACTTATAACCGTAAGACGGATTTGGAAGTTATCAAATTACAACGGACTTTTCATGAAGGTGCTAAACGCTATATATTTTCATTTTAAATTTAAAAAATTAGAACGAGTTTAAACAAATTGAGTTTGTGTTTCTCTGAATGATTTTGTAGATATCCACTAGAATGTAATCATAAAGGAACAGAATGGCTTAGAAGTTAAAGCAAGAGTTTGAAACCTCCGAACCCGTTTGCGTAGGTTCGAACCTAGTAACTGGAGTTTGGTATATCTTCTTGGTCGTCTTCTTTTGTCTAACTGGTATTAAGAAAACCCTCAAGTAATAAAGAAGAAGAAGAAGAAAAAAAAAAACAGAAAATTTACAATCCTGAACGAATATGCAGAAGGTTTAGAAACTAAACAGACATACAAAGTATAAAAATTAAATTTTATTTTAAAAATGTAATGTTTGCATTGGATTTTATAGTTTTGTTTGTATTAGGCCTATACATACAATAATTTTTAATGTACAATACGGCTTATACCGACTTGCTTTTACAATAGATTGTAAAAATCGATTCCTAAATAATCTTACGTTTAATAGCTGATAGAAGGATTACTATTTATCTAACTGAAATTCCTAGACAATGGATATTTTTATAGAATTGCAAGTTAGTAGAAATCGATGTCAATTGGTTGTAGATCTAGTTATAATAGCATAAACTGATTATTTAATATTATAACCATAAAGTCAAAGAACGCAAATGACATACGATAGATGGATATAATTCATCATCTCATAAAATAGCTAGATTATTTTATGATAAAATTAAGACCTTTTTGTAAGTTTTAAAGTATTGAAAAGAAGACCCTAAAAAGAACTTCGATGTTGGGCAGGACATAAAGAAAAGTTTGACATCTGGTCGTATTTCAGGACTCGCTAACTGACCTTAGCGCCCCTCGTGACCTCTCTTCGGATAAATGTCTGAATATTTGTAAGAGGGTAAGCTTGATGAAGCTTAACCTTGCCAATAATTTATTTGGAATCACTATTAGTGTAGTATTAGGTACGACTAAACTGTAAATAATAATCAAGATGAATTTCCTTATATAGACTTTATATTAATGTGAAGCAAAAGCAACGCAACTATGGGAACTGAACAGAAATGAAACTTTAATAGATTTTTATTTGAGTTTTATGAATTGCTTTGAAACAAACAGCTGCGTTTAAACATTTTCCAGGAGACAAGGAAATTCATTAGAAAAGGAAAATTGTTATTAGTAAATTCTAGCTTAGTTTAACAACAGTATCTTAATAAAGAAGTAACTATCACCTTAATTGTGGACTAAGGTGAATTTGAATCCCGGTCAGAAAACAGAAATAGTTTAAAAATATTGCTCAATAGTTTTTTAGGTTTGCCAATTACGATTATTGTAAATGTTTAATTTTGTGGCTGAAGGCCCAACAGAGGTCCCAATCTGAAATACTGTAATACTATATACAATAAGTTCCATTAAAAAAAAATTGTCTGTGTTTATTCGAGTGAAAAATTTGCCTTTTATTATTTAATTTACAAAACAATTTCGGGAAACCCCTACCGTGTTTAATAAATAAAACCGTGGACAACATTTTTTCATTATTTTACTGGTTTAATTGACAAGTTGTTAGTAATAACAGATTTGTATCTAAGTTACAATCAAAGTAATTAATCTAGCCATTTTGCATCGAATTTGCTCAATGTGTATTAATCACTTTATCTAGCTATTATGTATAATAGCTGACCAATGTTAGTGAAAGTAGCAACGAGACTGTATCAATCACTTTATCTAGCTATTTTGTATAATATCTTACCAAAGTTAGTAACAGTCGTTATGAGACTGTATTACTTTATTCAGCTCATGCTATGATGCATAATGTCAAGATAAAAACATTACTTTTTAAAAAGAATTTCTACTTTAACCAAATCGTATTAGCTACGTGAATATTGACTGAAGACATTTGATTAGCTGATGTGGTCATTAAAAAAAAAAAACATTTATAGATATACGATTACCACTGTTATCGGAACATTTTTATAGTATTGTAGATTTTAACGTCTTTTATAAAATGACCTGTAAATCCCCGTGAAAAATCACAGAAGGATTAATTAGATACACATCAGAAATACATCATTTATACAAAATACTATTTAAAAACAACACACTTTATTTAGGCCTACCTAACTATGCTGACGGAGATTTTAACTCAGTAAATGTGTACAATTATAAGGATTATAAAACTGTAGGAATATTTATTAAAATTGTATGTTTATGTATGTTATTATATATTTAAAGAAAGATAAAAATATTCTTTTAATTGCGTTTTATTTCATATTGGTAGATCAAATGATTTAAAAGTTATTAATATTATAGTGAAGAGATTAATAATCGAATAATGTTTATATATTATACGAAGATGTACGAATGTTTCCGAAGTTAAACGAATAGGCATTTCTTCTTTAAATTTGTCTAAACGAATATTTTGATGATAAAAGGTTGTATTTATATACAGTTTATAACCTCAAAGCAAATATTATAACGTATTATAACATACATTAGTTCTACAACTCATATTAAAAAAAAAATCAACTTCATAAGAAATTATAATGATTGAAGTTGTAAACATAACTCCAAATTATAATATACACTGGGATTGCTTAAGTATTACAGATGATGGGTGAAATCAACTGTTATATTATACGTTATTCACGTAAGTACGGACGTACACTCGCTTTTATAGAAGTTGATCCTTTATACACTCTTGTTTATAAATTTCGAGCATCTATCATAATATTCACAGTAAGTTGATTAATTTTCACATTAAATAGTTTAATTAAAAGTACGGTGGACTTTTGGATAAATCGGTTTTGTGAACAAATTATTTTAAAAGAAGTCATAGTTTATCATGTTACCTCGTTTGCAGTGTTTGATCTTCAGTATTTGTAATTAAGTTTGTTTTTGATAAAAATGCTTTAAAAAAGACGTAATAGGTTTTTATTGACTTTATTTACATAAATTTTCTCAGAGTTAAAATCTGTACAAATTTTTGTTAAAAGTTTCTTTGTTTAGTGGCAATATAATGAAGTTATTTTAGTCAAAATGTAATGCTTTTCGACCCCAATCGTTTCAACTAATAGAGATACAGTTGTGGTACTGATTCTATTTTTTTAAGGTTAAAACCACATAAAAAATATAAATTAGCGCATTAATGTTTTATCCAGTAATTGTAGTAGGTTTTAATTCTTTATTTAGAGCAGAAATCATGTTCACAAATTCCAGAGTTCGAACTCTCTAACGAAGTTTCTTAGAATCTTTGTTTATATGAACTGACTTTATTATTTTAATTAGTGAAGTATGGGCAGTTCCCACCCCCAGAACTCTCTGCATAAGGTGTGAATTAAATATGGTACTGGAAAAATAAATTTTTAACAAATTCAAATTACTTTATTGTCCCAAATACATTTTACAAAGCCAGCAAGAGCTGGAAAATAGGTGACATTGTGTAGTTTAAGATCCCTAATACTAGGTACCACATAACATAAATATATACATTACAAAATAATCCTTAACTTAACACTATAATAGGCATTATTTATTAAATAAACTGTTACTTTCTTTTTTTAAAAGTATTATTATTTTTAAGTTCAAGTTTATTCTAAAGTTTCCTTCTATAATAATGTGGTATTGATTCAAATAAAGTTAGTCTTTGAAAAGGAGCTGAAAATTACTCTTTTGCCTGGTGTTATAATGATGAATATGCTGGCATTCTATATGCATATCATAATTTTTCAAAAAAAATATTAAACATCTTAAAGTATATAGTGAGGGTAAACTACGCAACTCTTTAGTATCCCCTTAGAAGATGTTATATTTCTGGAAAAAGTCATAATTCTTAAATATTGTTTGTTTGTTCTTTAAATAATTCTCCTACTTTACTTAAACTACCCCCAAATTTCAATTCCAAACTGTTTAACCTAGAAAAGTATATATCATTAATTACTTTGTTATATTGTCTATCACGTCACGCAAAACCTACATGCTGAATGTAACTTGTCACCTAGAATTTGTAAATTGGAAATAACAATGCCATATAGAAGTACTCAATTGTATATAGTTGCTGGTGACTGTAAACGTCTTCGGCTTTTACATCTTGGTGGTAGCAAAAAAATTCTTTATTGATTCTATGTTGAGTATTACATAATTTTAAATACGTAGTTTTAGTAAAAACAATGCTTTGAATAGAACCTCTAAAGGTTGATTCAGTCGAAAACTATTGCAGTTCAAAGTTTTGATATAAAATGAGTGAAACATAACTAGTTCAAGTTTAAAATAATTTAAAAAATTCTAGTAATAACCGGTTTAAGTAGTTTACCGTCATCAGAAATGTGCAGAATTTGTTTACTGATGTCAAAGTTGTCATAGTATTCAAATTATACTTTGATAAACGTTCCTGTGAAGGTTAAATTTGTTATAGCCTGCGCATTAGTATCGAAATTAGGGACAAATGAAACAGATGAATAATTCCAGTAATTATGTTTATCTTTATAGCGTTTATTTAGAAAAATATTGCAGGAGTGACCGAGAAGATAAACGGCTACAGTCCGCTTCAGTTGGGTGCTCCGTCTCCCCTGAGGGTTCGTACTTAGTTACTAGAGTTCGGTTTGCTTCTGATATATTCTGTTTCTCCAAAAAATAATAAATAAAGTTAACAAATGATTTAAAGTCAAGCATTTCAACGTTTCGGAAAAGTAGAGAGAAATTATGCTTTTTACTAACAGGTAAAATTAGTTATTTTTTACACGATTAAGCAGATACCAACATGTTATTAACTTTTAAAAATTGTGTGTGACTTCCACAGTAGTACCCAGGTTGTACATCAAGAGTCAAACAATTTTAAACAATCTAAATTTTAAATTTTCGTGAACCTTAGGACAAAGTTAACTGCCGGGTATAGAATTTAAAATTTGTATATAGATACAAAACGACATACAACAACAGAAAGTATTCGTGTTTAAAATTTATATTTTTCGTAGTGTTGTTGAATTATAAAGAGTTAAAGAACATATTTTTCCGCGTTTAAAAAGTACTAATGTTATTGTTTTAGTTCAGGTCAACTGCACAGAGTCACCGCTACAATAAGAATCTGTTGAAGTAATTTCTGTCAGACCGCACATACGGACTTTCCTGAATAATGGTAAGAGGAGAGGTAAAAAATGTTGCGTTAACTGGATTCGTGTAGCAAGTGGCATAGAGGTAGAACCGGTAAACAGCGCGTGGCGCGGTCGCTGAAAGAAAAACTATCTCGTCATAAAAACATCAAGTATTTGAAAGCAATTCCTCAGACGGTTTAACCAAACCGGGCAATGCTTTCCAAATACCTGTTCTACATATATGGAACCAGCGGAAGCTGTAAATCAAATAACAGTTTTGTGGTTTTTTGGTTGTTGTATATTTTCTCTTCAAGAATCAAACAAATCAAATTGCTAGTCATTAAATTGCACTTCCATTATATTCTTCGTACATTTTCTTCGTATTTCTTAATAGTTTCAGATACTTCAAAATTAAGCAAGTTTACGTAATGTTTAATGCTAGTTACATTGTTTGTCAATATTAACTGAAACATAACAAAGTTTACATGGAAACATTATGAAACACATATGAGTTTATTCACAGAGAAAGATCATAATAATATATCCAGACAAAACAAAAAGTGTCAATGCCAACAACCGTAAATTAAAAACACCACCGGAGTAACAATTTTTTGCAACTGATAAGTCTTGTCAAGTCACTGGTACGATCGAAGTGGCAATTGGTTAATTTATTCTGAAACGCTTTACACTTTTCTTATTCAATCTAGATACCGTTGTAGAATATCTTTCACTGCGGGGAATAAGTTTTCCTTCATGTATGTAACTTAAATTAGTTTCTTTAATATTTAGTCATTCATTTTAGAAAGGGCCTTCGTCTGAAAACGTAATTTTCAGGGGATAAAGCAAACAATTTTAATTAAAATTAAAAACACATTTGCAAGATTTGTTGAAATCGATGTTGTAAATATGATTTGAAGTTTGTAATGATCTAAGTATATTGAAAAATAATTTAATTACTCAGAATTTTCGACAAGTGCCTTTTCTAATATGATAATTGGAATTTACATTCCAGAAAGGAAAAACTGTCTTTTTATTCGCTGGGTAAAACATTTGAAATATTATGTAAAACAAAAACTTCTAGAATAATTAAAATTAATGTATGAATATTCAGTTCAACTCAGTATTAAAATATAATTACTTTCTCCACCCTATACGTAGTATATGGAGAAAGTATTGTTTTCGTAAAAATGTTCGAATTTGAATTTTCAGTTGAATTATCTGTTTTGGTGCTCCCAGAACCCCCAAAAATTGTTTAGTGCAATTATCTGTGTTGGTGCTCCCTGAACCCAAAAATATTTTTAGTGGAATTTTTTGTTTTGGTGCTCCCTGAACCCAAAAAGTGTTTTTAACGTGGTGTCTGTCTGTCAGTGTGTCAGTATGTATACACGACCAGAGGGGACACTATTGGTCCGATTTTCATGAAATTTGGTATGTAGGTACTAAACCCTAATATCTCCAGGCGTTTTTTTCATTTTTTGGAATTTTTAATTTTTAAGGGTAATTCACCCCTAAAAACCAATAAAAAACGACAAAAATGCAAATTACTCAAAAACGGCTCTAACGATTTTGATCAAATTTTCAGTATTTATAGTGCTTAAGATGCCAAACAAAATGACACCACCCGCTTTTATCAAAACTTCGGCGTTTCATAACTATGGGGAAATGTTAAAAAATAAACAAGTTTATGTTGTCAATCTAGCATCACGGCGACGGCCGCACGGGGTAGCACAACGGTAGCGAGGACGGCCAGTAATTCAAAGGTCGCGCGATCGAATCCCGCCTGGGACAATAACTTTTTTATACGATTGACGTAGGTAGAATATTATTTTTTTGTTTTGTTCTAAAAAGTAGTAAATAAAATGATTAAAAACAATATTATTTTGACTATAGTAAGTTGGGAGAAAGTTTGTGTCAGTTAACTGATACCGTTTATTTTTGTTTTGTTTTTATAGTTAAAATTAATTAGTTTGCTTTATTATTTTGTTACGTTAGGTTTTAAATAAAACTTTGGCAAACATTTGGAGAAGTTCAAAAT
>JAGFPH010000497.1:186712-198676 GCA_018207615.1 Philaenus spumarius
GTGTGGCCTGGACTGTTGTAGAAACGTATAATGATGTGATGTTAAGCGTTGTATTTTGTGGGACGTTGACGTTGACGTTAGAAACGTTAGTTAATCTTTGATTTTTGTGTAGCCTGGGTTGTTGTAGAAATATTTGATGATGTGTTAAGTTTTGATTTTCATTTTGACAGAGCTACGTAAATACATTTAAGATGTATTAAATAGTTTCAAAATAAGTTAGGATAGATAGGTATTTCATTAGCAGTTATCATTGGCTTCGCTCGCGGACAATTGTGAGTGATGACATGAATATCGGGTAATACTTAAACTAACCCGTAATCCCAATTCGTCTTTAGATCCGGTTCCATGACACTAAACTGTAATGAATTGATTTTATTTCAAATTGATAAAAATATTTTCTCACGTTTATCTACATACACGTCATGTTTGTGAACACGTAATGTAAATGACAAATTTATCATATTTATTGATAAATGAAAATCAATAGTTACAGTAGCACTTACATTTCTGAATTAATAATTATTATTTATGTTTTAAATGAATGAGAGTAATATTGCATTGTGCATACTGTCCAACACTTTTGCTATAATTAAGTTAATTTAAAAAATGACTCGTTTTTATGTATTAAAAGATATTAGCTCTTTCTGAACAAGTTAGCAATATAGATGATGTATACACAATTTGCTAAGACAATATATATATATTGCATGAACACTATATCAGTTTTGAGATTCTTTGGACCCAAAAGTTCAACATTTCAATCAACTTAATAAAACATCTATTTGAAAGGTAATCTATTTAAACCATAAGCAAATATTTGATATTTTTCACAACGAAGGTCGTGTGAAATAAATATTTTTTAATTGCCACGATCACAGATTGCGCTAACGTGGTTTTCGATACACGACCACATGCTGCGCCTCGTCCAGTACAACACAATAAAGTAAGAAGGCTGTGTGTGTGTACACTTTTCATAAACATCACACCTTTGTCAAAAACCATTATCGTTTCTTTCTCGTAAGCTCCTTCTTTTCAAATTTATTTCAAAACGTTCGTTACCTGACTATAAGACATTCAACTATCTAGAATTATTTAGGTTGTAATCGTTAAATTCGAAAATATAATATAAGAGCCTCCAGAAAAATGTAACCCTTGTCCCCAAGTAGCCTAAGTCTCCTGACAGGGTCTCGTTTAGTGCCTCGGGGTTTTTTAATATGTAAACGTTAAAATATGAGTCACAGTAGACACCTTAAAATTAAGGAGTTTCGTTTATAACATCCACAAATCCTAAAATATGCCACATTGTTTAAAATATTCAAACTTTTTAATTCTTTTACAAGTAAACTAAAAAATGTAACACATTTATCCTCAGGGCCGGCCTAAGGCGAAAATTACAAATGTGCAAGACTTGTAAATGTTTTTAAAATTTAATGTCTAAAAACACATCTTTTGTGTATGTGTACTTTTTCGCCTTTTAGAACATTAAATTTATGTCTCTCAATTTGATTTATTATTGATTGACTTAATAGGTTCAATACCCTTTCTTGTACCTTAAACCACTATTATGTTAAATAAACTAATGAAAGCTTCTGGGTCACGTTACAATGATTTTTACGTACTCTCAGAATACATAGCTAATGCGGGAATCACCGTCCGCCGGACCTAAGATCACGGGTCCATATCTTACGGGTAAAAGAAAATAAAACAACAGAACGTAGTGAACCAATAATTACAGAGTTTAGTAATGGCGCACACACAACAAAAGTTTATTAACTGTTAAGATAGGGTACATAGTCACTTTTATTATACCGGGTGTCCCACGAAGAGGTCCCTATTTTTGAATTGATATGACAGACGTATAGAGCGCGCTACAGACTTGAAATTCTACAGTTGTGACTAACACATATGTAAAAGAAATACCCCATGAATATCAGTTAATTCTGACTGATCCAAACAAAATGGCGGAAAAAAAAAATCAGCAATCGTATTTTAAGGGTAAACCTACTTTTATTTAGAATAGGAACAGCTATTCTGAGTTTTAAGCAATCACATAGTTCCTCATATTTCTCAGCCTGAGATGAAAGACGTTTTTTCAAAACAGGATGGAGCTCCTCCGCATTATGCTAATGTGGCCAAAGCAGTTTTGGACCAAAATCTTCCTAACCGATGGATAGGTCGTGGCAGCAGCTTCATGGACTGGCCCCCAAGTTCTCCAGACTTGACTGTTTGTGACTTTTTTCTGTGGGGCTTTTTGAAGGAGAAGGTTTATTGTCATAACATTGCGACAGACGATGAACTAATGAGGTTGATCGAAGAGGAACTGTTGTTGATACCTCGAGAGTTGTTCAGCAAAGCGTATGACTGTTTTCTATTTCGTTGTCATCAGTGCATTGCGATCGATGGACATCAGTTTGAATAAGGTTTATGGATCAAATAGATTTAATTTATTTATGAGTTACTTATATCTTTAATTCCCTAACGTTGTTTAGTGCTTAGTAACATCGTTAAAGTTCAATAATTATGTTGTAACACTTAAGCAAATAAAACTATTTTAACGAAAAGGTACTATTTCTTTGATATCCCGCCATTTTGTCCTAATGTGTCAGAATTGACTGATACTCAGAAGTATTTCTTTTACATATGTGTATGTTAGGACTGTTGAGTTTCAGGTTTGTAGAGTGTTCGGTGCATCTAATATATTAATTCAAAAATAGGGACCTCTTCGTGGGACACCCGGTACATTTATACAAGGGCTTTTCTTGCTTTCATTTCAGAGAGTGAATGAATTAACTATGTCCAAATAATCAATTGACTAAGACAGCTCGTTTTCAATTGATAAAATTGAAAGGCTGTTAAGTCTTTCTTGAGACAGTGTTGACCTGAGGTAAGTTTTTATCAACTTCAGCTTTGAAAAGCTTCGTTCAGCGGAGGTGACCGACATGGGCATTGTAGATACGATCCGTATCGCTATCCACAGGTTGACATAGGCATCCGTGCTTTCGGCCAATGACAAAAAGTTTAGGACATCCATTGGAGACTTTTTACCTAAAAAGAATAAAATTATGTCATGAAACTCTTCAAGTGTAAATTTTAGAGAAGATATTATGAAAAAGATTAGAATGGATTTTTATATACTTTTCTTTTTACGTTATTTACGTGTATACTGAAGTGCCAGAATAAAACTAAAAAAAAAAAACAAACCAAAAACAAACAAGGAACAATATTACTATACATAAATTAAGTATGTAATGTAATAACATTCTAAGATAGGGTGAGGTAAGAAGTGGAATTTAACTGTACATAAATCTATTAAGTTTAAATAGTTAATTTGGTAGAAAGTATAATAATTAAAGTATTTAGGATGGTGAAATTTTAATATTAGTTTCAATAATTAATACTACCTGTTAACTTAAATTTAAATATTATTTTACTGACAGAGTACTAACCTTCCGTGGGTAAAAGTTTCTGTATGGAAACCAGCTCGTCACACAATTCGTCCCTTCTAATGCCACTTTGATCAGTCCCATCTGACATTAGCTCTTCGAGTTGTTTGCATTTGATCAAAAGTGTTTGTCGATCGGTCAGTTTGTCTAGCGTGAAGAGAAATTCAAATTTTAAAGTCTTGGATTTCAACTGCTCAAACCTTTCTTCCACAGCTGATTAAGCAGTATCGACTAATGGTAAGAAAAATTCAACTTTAAATTTTTCTTGTGAGTCAGTAAGAGGTTCGTCTCTACCCTCATAGTCAAAGTGTTTCTTCTTTCTCCTGAGTGTTGTGGTTTTGAATTTCGCTTCAACTTTCAGCTCTTCGGCCAATTCTTTTGCTTTCACCAAACTAGATACAAATCCATTCTCACGAAAGTCGACTAAAAACTCTGAAATGGATTTCAACGCGTCTACAGCTTGATCACCTTTGATTGTAACATCTTACTTGCCAAGTTAATTTGAAAGAGGACGTCATACCAGGTTACTAGAGAAACTAAAAAACCTTAATCTTCAAGCGTTGTGGCCAAAGAGTTTGCTTCGATCCTAACATCATCTTCAAACGAGGGATCATCAAAAAGATCCCAGAGAGCTTGGCGAACTTCGACGATCTGATATCGCACTGCTTTCAGTGAGTCGATTCGTGCCTCCCACCTTGTTATACAGAGCTCTTTCAATGTCAAAGGAGGCCCAGTACAAGATCCTTCAGACCTCGAAAGACTCTTTAGGAACAAGCTCCAGCGTTTGGTTGAAGAGCTGAATAGGGTGTACAGACTCTGGATTGTTCCAAACAGGGTCACTGATGGAACTGAAGACTTGGCTATATCACTAACCACCAAGTTTAAGCTGTGGTAGCCACAAGGGACAAAAAAGGCTCTTTTATTTTGTTCGATAATTCGTTTCTGTAACCCAGAAAGTTTGTCCTTCATGTTGGCCCCTTCAATCAATTTCTAAAAATTTGCGAATTTTTTTTTCCAAAATTGGAGAATTATGTGCTCCTCTAAAAGGCTCGAGTGTGCGTGCGGCTGCATACGTCGCACGCACCTCAGGCCGGCCCTGTTTATCCTTTTTTCTTGCAAGTCGTAAGTAAAAATGTGTTAAGTAAACAAGTTCGAACCCACGCCACGTAAACTCACGTGTGGTGCATCGCAGTTTAGCCACTGGGCAATTTAGACACAAATATAAACAAAATTAAGCCACACGATTTGAAAAGGCGCAAAATTTGAGTAAACCTAAAAAAAATTCTGAGGTTAGTAAAAACATTTTCTAAAAACAAAGAAAAGCGAAAAGTTCATTGTTTCAGGGTTTACAATACCTGTACAAACTATGAACACGGAAGTAACAACTGTAGGCTATACTATGAACGAATACGTATATAAGGTAAGTTGTTAAGAATGTGAGTAAAATGCGTACTTATAACTTTCTGGAATAAATTCCCACATATTATACCTTTTTTTTAGGTACTTTCTCACTATACTTAGTATAGAGAAAGTATAGTGATCGCAAAAAAAAATAGATGTTGAGATTTTTGTGGAAATATCCGTTTTGGGACCCCCTGAAGTCAAAAAAGTGTTTTTTACATAATGTATGTCTGTATGTCTGTATGTATACAAAGCTAGGGAGAAAACTATTCAATCGATTTCGAACAAATTTGCACCAGACATGTCAATTACGCCTGTATAGATGTACGAAAAAAGGTTTTGAAAAACAACCCCCTTTCTGGCCAAAAAACCCCAAAAAATCAGTTATTTTTTTTTTAATAAAAAAACGGCTTTAACGATTTTGATAAAATTTGGCTTATTTGTAGCTCTTAATGTACCCTACCATATGCAAAAAAAACTGCTCTTTCTAAAAATTCTCGTTTAGCTAATAATAATAATAACAGATTTTTGGGGGTATTTTGGCCGAAAAGGAGGTTGTTTTTCAAAATTTTTGAAACCCTTTTTTCAAGCATCTATACAGGCCTAATTGACGTGCGTGGTGCAAATTTGTTGGAAATCGATCAAATAGTTTTCTCTCTAGTTAATAATAATAATATTTATTTATTTTGTTAATCTCTTACTTTAATATCACCTCTCCTACCCCTCCTGCAATTATGAAGTCACAGTGAATCTGTTTAATAATTTAATAGTTTATAATTATACCGTTTATTATTGTTAATTTCATAGAAACAATTTTCAGTGTGACAATAAAAACGTGTGTTTTAAATATAAACTACTTTTATCATTGCCTGGAAACTACCGCTGATTGTGATTTTATTATTGTTTATTTCTAAGAATCAGATCAATGATATCTTATTGTAAATTTTATCTAGGTTATCTGTATAATAATAAAAGGCGGTGTTAGGCTGTGTGTGCAATTGAATTGAATTGTCTTTAGTTAGGGTAAGATTAGGACTTTAGAGTCCCTACTCTCTTCCATCTAACCCATTATTATATAAATATCAATCAATCTATTAAAATAGGCGAACGGATAGGGTCCGAATGCATTTTGAAGTCGGATTTTTATTTTCACGTAAAGCATTCCTCCTTTCCTAAACATGTTTTAATTACTCGTAATGCAAACCACTTAGGTAAAATCTCTTAAAATTCAACCTCATGACGCATGACAGAATTATTTTTTTACTATGTTAAAAACTTTATTAGGCTTTACAATTCAAAAAATATTTTATTATTTAAAATATTCTTTGAAATAGATTGCCCTGATCAAAGTATCCATTTGTATTGATTAAAAATATGATTTGTTCTTTTTAAAGTTACAGGCATGCGGCATTTAGACCTAGATATATGTTATAAAAATCATGTAAGGAAAATTTGCAACTAGTTTCCCTATTTAGCTATCCCATTTTGGATACTTTTGAAAGATTGAATTTTTTACATTTTCTATACAGTTTTGTTTGTTAGTTCCTTATAATAAGAAATTGCATAATAACCATATTTCTCATATCTTATCTTCTAAAGCGAGAGATAATTGTTTGTCTGCTAAATGGATCTGGAATCTCCGTCTAAGGATTTTTTATTTTTTTATTTTATATTAGGCTTTTGGCCACTAGAAATCGATTGGAAATGGTCACCAGTCTGGGAAAATTCGTTTTCTACGTCTTTTTATTAA
The DNA here is from genome assembly GCA_018207615.1 of Philaenus spumarius. Taxonomy (NCBI): domain Eukaryota; kingdom Metazoa; phylum Arthropoda; class Insecta; order Hemiptera; family Aphrophoridae; genus Philaenus; species Philaenus spumarius. The sequence goes on from JAGFPH010000497.1 coordinate 193,307, forward strand.
ATTAAAAAGTGAAATTTGTCCATTTTAAACAATACAAAGCACAGCTGATGCAAATGTTTTCAATGCCATTACAATAATCATCTGCTTTCTTTTAAACTGTATATTTTATTAGAGGTAAGCCTAATGTTGTATCTATTTATAGTTACCATGGCAACGAATACATAATAAACATACCCTTTATTTTGTTGTTTAATGTTATAGGCCTAACCTAAACGATGTTCACGGAAATTTGCAATAATAGTAGTTATTGACGTGAGCGAACTAGGCCCTAGGAATAAATCGATATTGAAATAATACTTTAATTTAGGCCTGACTTATTTCTGAGGCATAGCGTTGAGATTTTGGTTAATCCTTTAAACTGTATTTTTATTACAGGTAAGCCTAATGTTGCATATACCCTTTATTTAGTTGTTTAATGTTATAGGCCTAACCTCAAAACTCAATAATCCAATATTTATTATTGAAATCATAGCCCTGCTTATAATCGAGCTTTAGCTCGGTCTTTAGGTACTTTGTCTTAAACCTACATTGAAATAAGGCTATGGGTTAAAAATCTAAGGTTAATGCTACACACAGTATTTGAAAATATATTTTAATATACAACTAAAACTGAACTAATAGTTGGTATACTTTTATAAATGATAAAGAGTCATCATGATCCAACATGCAATTCACTAGGGATATGCATATTCATCAATGGGTCTTTTTACATCTCTAATTTCTAGAATATTTTGACTCGCATATTAAGTAGTTATTTGGCCATTTAATTATGTGCATTTTGATCGGACGTAATATATAAAACCACAACATGCTGGTTTAGGAAATTATAAATCTAGGAATATATTATTCCCTTAATATATCCAATTAGCATAATAATATTTTATAACTGGGTGGCTGACAGACTGACGGGCGGCTAGATGACCAAATGATGATGAGTAGAGGTGGTTAAGATAATGGCTTAGAAAATCCTTTATGTCTAAAGCAAATAAATGATATATGTTTATATTACTTGTACTTAGGGGATAAATAATCACCTTCCTTCTTAAGTCGGAACAAGCAGTAACAAAATATGTAAAAATAAAAAAAAAAAAAAACAACAAACAAAAATAATAAAATCAATTCGATCAATAACTACTTTGAAGCAGTTCAATATTCTTAGTTTCCAGTGGTCATTTGAAGTTAGTAAACATTATGTTACTACGTAAATATAAAAACAACACATCTTTAAGTCACTTAGTTTCAGTTTGACTAAAAATCGTTAAAACCCATATTATTATCATACTAGGGGAGACCCCTGCGTGCTCCGCACGCCAACCCCCCCCCCACCCCGTCTCTCTGTTGGAACCCGGTGTGCGTCGTTGGAACCCGTTGTTTAGTCAGCAAGGCTCAGGTCTACACTTTAATAAAAATCTAACCTAAAAATTACAAATATTAATAATTGGTTTAAAATTGTACCAATCTTACCAAAGAATAATTAAGGGAACGGAAGCAATACTGGGCCACATAGATTGGTACTGTTCAAAACTTACCTTAGAATTTAAATATCACCCAAAGTAGGAATGTTTCAGCTTATCTCTTACAATACACAGGATACCTAGAGGTTAGCTCAATAAACCATAGAAATAGATATAATTTTTGGCTTTATTAACCAAAATAAAAAAAGTTTATATGCCCTTAATACAAAAAATTGAAATCATTGACATGCCCTTAATACAAGAAAAGTTTGAGATTTAAAAGAAAACATACATATTTTATTAAGTTGAATTTAAAAGCCCTCCCCAAAAAAAAATAAAAATCAAAAACCCTCCCTTTTAATAATAATTACAGAATTTATACAGAAAAGATTAACAAGTTACAAAGTTTTAACATGAAATGCCATGGATTTGTTTTAAGAATAAATATATATATGTCGTTGGCCAACTCTAAAAGGTAATTATAAATAATTGAATAAATAAACAAAATTAATTATGAGACGTCTCTCTATATATAAAAAAAGGTGTGAAATTTCTAATATGCAGCCCTTAGGGCTAAGGTCCGAAATGTGCTAGCTTGCTCCTCCCAATTATTAAATACTAACATATCCTAAATAGTACACATGTACAAAATTACTTTTCAAAAATACAGCCTATTTAACATTTAACACAAAAGAAAAAGAACAACTGCAGATCGTTCATATTTTAAATTAAATTCTGTCTTTACTTAAAGCACTGTAGAAATATTTTTATTATTTTTTTAAAGTTCTGCTGGAAAGTAGGCCCTTTCAAGGCGTAGCTGTAGTGTAGGTTATGCCATTGTATTATTTAATATCTCCTGGAGTTGAACCAGTGTAACTGCATAACATAAATAACAATTCCTTTTTAGAAAACTTGCAGCTAATTTAAATAAGCATAAAAATGATAGTTCTTTGAGTTGGCTGTTTTATTGAAATTTGTAGCACAAGGTGACAAATTGCTACTTAGATTGTAATGGTTAATACAACATGTGTAATGTTGCATAAGACTGTCTCTACATGTTAGCTAAGCCACATGGTAACATAAAAAAATGTTAACGTTTAGTTACATAATATCTATATCAGTAATATTATGCTTATAGCTTATTAAAAGTTTTCAATATTGGTTACACTGCAGAAAACTACACAATTATGGTTAATTAATACAGAGCAGTTTAGGCCAGTTTTGTTGAAATATGTTTAGGCTTTAGTAATAACCAAACTGGTATCAGCTTTAAAGTTATTGTAGGCTGTAGGATTTGCATTTAAAATTTAGGCTGTAGTAAAAATGAAATACATAGGTTTCTCTATTAAATTGAACAAAATGAGTTAGGAAAGTTATTCATAAACCAAAAGTGGAAATGACCTTATTAAGTTTTACAAGTAAATATTTTATAATTATCAAGGTAAAGCTAAAATATTCCTACCTGGTATCCGGAAAGCAAAGGTTTAGAAGAAAGTCATGTTATTTAGCGACACACCGTCGTTAAGCGCGACTAAATTATTTAAAGTATAACGACATAACTATGACTTAGCAGCGTCTTAAAGGTTTTGTTCGTAACAGGCTAATGGCCGACTTTTCTAGAAGCTCTCATGACAAAGCGAAATTTTAACTAATGAGATATGGATCAGCTGTCGACTGTCAGATAAAGTCCGTGCCTTATAATAGCAGGGACCGTACGGAGTCGACGTCTGGTGGAGAAAAGGGAAACTATTTGGGAAGTGTCGGTAAGGATAAATGATAGAAGTTGTAACTGTCGATAAATAGTAATGTTTAATAAAGAAAAAAAAATATAGGTGGCGCGAATGTCTAAAAACGTCACAGCCTCCCCCCGCGAACAACGGAGTTGGGGTAGAAACAAAAAAAATTCCACGTCATAAGGACTATGGAAAAAAATTTATATGGGGACTTTTCAAAAAGAGAAAAAAATTTGTGTTATCATCGCAAGTAAACGAATTTAATTATTTAGAGACTCTACAACAAAATTTAAAAAAAAATTCCCAACAAAAGTGTTAAAAAAAATTATAAGTCAAAAAAGCAAAGTGTACTAAAAAAAATTTTTTTTCATGAATAGGACAAGCGGCGATATAACTGACTCACATGCTAGGCTAGGTTATCAACTGTAAAAAAAAGGTCACATGCGGGGAATGGACCACATGGTCCACATGTGCCAACAAAAATTAAGGTAAGGGACAGAGACGCACCGTAACCCGGAGGTACGCTCTTTTAAAAACGGGGGAGGGATGCAGACGAACTGCGCTCTACACTAGGTTGGCAACAAGGGATGCTACAACGAGCCGTTCCAACCTAGGTGAGTGACCGGAGACGAAAATCTCCAGCCTGTCCTTCGCCCAACATGTTTGGCTAGAGTCGGTTATATTGCTTAAATGACCATTCAGAAGTAATGACTTTGAAGCAAGCACCCATATACTTGTTTTCAAAATCAGACTCTACTTGAAGTTAATAAATTTAAAAGGTGAATAATTTAAATTTGGAAAAGGTTGCTGAAGGCAAAAGTAAAAGGCTTATAAAAAAAGGTATATATATATTTATTTCAATTTATGTATCGATGCAAAATGCCTAGGTGTTTTTTTGTATGAATTTAACTTCACGAAGATAACAGCCCAAAAAAAAATTATGTTTTCACTGTGGATAGTCTCTGGCTACCACAATGTCAAGCGGCAACATCTCAAACGCCTCATCAACTAAGTGATAATGTAAAGTGCCTCGGTTCATCCCCAGGCACAGAAGGTGATCAGTCCCCTGAACCCGAAAGACAGACCTAAGCACTCAATTAACAAAACCACTTTCGGCTTTACAAGAAGAGAAGAGATGCCAGCTTAACAAAACTCAAATAAGTTCAACCAGACACTAACCACAGGAAACTAAATTACAAAAATAATTAAAAATAAAATTTAAGTTATTTAGCCATTAAAAAAAAACAAAACTTAAGACTGTGGCTCGCCTCTGGTTCCCCCCAAAAAAAAGAAAATGCACGGCTATACAATTAACAGATAAATTCTAACACATCATTGCCCACAACAAAAGCAATGGCAAAACATCTCAAAAGACAAAACCACTTGGGTTTATAAAAGCATACAAAAATAAAAGCCGTGCACAAATTTATTTAACTCAAAGCAAACCAGAAGCTAACCACCAAAGACAAAATAATTAAAAATAAAAATATAAATTACATTAGCAAAATAGAAAAAAAAAATGTAGCGATAAGCGTTTGCAAAAGAAAAAAATGTGCGTGCGCGCGCAGTCTGTCAGTCTGTAAACATAAGGTGTAAAAAAAATCATTTAAAAATATTTATGTCGGCAAACATGAGTGCACATGGCTTCTGGCTATTCAACACTCAACTACAAGATACGACTATACGAGAAAAAAAGTCCCTAAACATCATTATCAGAAGATAATGGAAAACAACTTTACCTAAAAGAAAACCACTATGGTTATACTGAAAAAAGTCGTACCAAAATAAACTCAAAAACAAATCAACCAGAAACCATGTACAAAATTCAATTAAAAATAATTAAAAATAAAGCATGTTTATCAAATAAAAATGTGTATATATAAAAAAAAAACATGTTGCTTGTGTTGAAAAATGTGTAAAGTGTGTTGTGATTGCGAACGCCAAGTTAAGTTAGAAAGGAAAGTTTTTTTTATAATTTTTTATTGTTTTTTTTTTGTATTTTATATATTTATTAGGTAATTTTTTTGGTTTTCCTTGCTAACTGAACTTAACGTCGCGTAGGCCTATATAAAAAAATTCAAAAAAAAATTTCATCAAAATTATAAGTCTGTTTTTAAAATATGTCGGTGATGTCGAAGGACAGACAGACAAGTCGCCGCGCATGACTCTACGCTGCGCTACAA